>JACEGR010002620.1:0-123559 GCA_014170235.1 Listronotus bonariensis | reverse complement strand
CAATATTTGATTTATTCATCCCGAAACTTCACAAGTTGAGGTCAAAGCGATAAAAGTTAAGTTCTAGCAGAGAAACTTGGTAGTGGAGATAGAAAAATTCATTTTAAATTTAAATCCAACGAAAACTGGACGTAAACTGATATCGATAGAGGGATTTTTTGTAGCGACTAGAAAAATGACATTTTATGTCTGTTGACCAGAACTAAAATGTGACTTTTTATAAAATTACTTTTTCCCCGAAAAAGAGTTGATTTCGGGATTTACTACAGTGGGCAGATTATTTAACCGGAGGTTACCTTGTACCCGGTTAAGTAACTCCATCAAATATGAGCCAAGTATACAAAGCCTATCGTAAGAAACACAAGATATCCATCAGCGCGTCAGATTAAAATAGAATGAGTTAATTACATGCCAAACAGTGTATATTCCCAGGGCCGTATTAACTGTTTGAAGCGCCCTGGGCTAAAATTTCCGGAGCGCCTATTTTCCATCAAACAAAATTGTCATTCCCTCCTTTTATTGGTCTATTTCATTCCCAAGCACCTTATTCACAGATAAATTAGTCACCTAAAATCCACACTCAACCGACACTTTTTAAAACCTCCCCTGTCTAGCGCCTATTACTCCCCTGTCTGGCGCCTACTTTTTTCATGGCGCCCTAGGTTGTAGCCTAGTCAGCCTAATGGATAATACGGCCGTATATTCCACTAATATGACAATTTAAAAGTGACGTAAAGAAAGCGAAGGACTACAAACCTGTAAAAAAACGTCATTTTGATATTTTTGAGCGTGCCTATTTCTTTTTTATTTAAAAGAAAATAATTAAAGAATAATGAAAAATACATAATCCAATACGAACCCAGCAATTTCCACAATTCAAAATAATAACAGTGTTTTTACCATATTTAAAATCTATAGCCGCTTCCCCACCGAGGAAACGGTAAACATTATATAACATTTTTTTCTTATCACCTTAGCCTTGCAACCCAATAGCTTTCTATGATGCTCGAGTAAATCCCCCTTTAGCATCGTGGACTCCCCTACTTTTTAAAATAACTACTAAACAACCACACGAAGTTTTTAATTTAAATCCTTCAAATAACATAATTTCATTAAAACATCTAATTTTCGTTTAAATGTAACAACCTATTACTTTAAAACTTTAAATTTTACACCAAAAATTTTCTGACTTTAATATATTGTAATGATACAGGGTTAGTAAAAAACCGTGAATTACCTCAGAAACCGTCAATTATAAAGAACCAAATTTGTTGCTAAGGGGTAACTGAACATAAAGAATTTAAAAATTGTATTTGCAAGGTTGTCAAACTTATAGTTTTCTCTGTAAGTTAGGGAATATTAAAATTTTAAGTGAAATACCCTATTATACAATATTGTAATAAATTGCTTGTATCAACTTTATTATGACCTGGTATTATAGTTTTTACTCGTGTCAATTTTCGGAGATATGGCATCATGCCTTTTTCGAAATTAATACAAAAACGGTATGGTCAATTATCTTAAAAACAGATTCAACCAATATTGGTCAAAATTAGTCCAGAGCTAAAACTGGAGATTCTAAATTCATGAATAACATTTTTGCGATGTTTTAAAGATTAATTTAAAAAAAAGTCAAAAAAGATGAGTAAGGAAATTTAATTATGAAACATCGGGAATGGATTTCTGAATAAAGCTCTAGTTACCCCCTTTACTTATGTTATTGAATTTCGGTTGGATCGTTTTGAGATAATTTACCATACCTTGTCATTTCTGTATTCAAGCTTGATGCCAAGAAATTGACAGGAGTAAAAATACAATAATATCAGGTCATAATAAAGTTAAAACAAGCAATTGATTACAATAATATAAAATAGAATATTCTATCTAAAATTATAAAATTTCCAAACTTAGAGAGAAAACTATAAACTTAGCAACGTTGGAAATATAATTTTTAAATTCTTTATGCTCAGTTACCCTTTCGTAAAAAATTGGTTTATTTATAATTATCGGTTGGTGAGATAATCAACCGTTCCGGTTTTTTCTTCTTACCCTGTATGTTTAAGGATGTATTGTACACAGAAAAAAATAGGATTTTATCTCTCAGCTTAAGGTTGCCACCTTTTTAATGTCAATGGCCGGGAGCTATTCTTCTAAAAAGGGAATTGTGGAAAATGGATATTATAGAACTAAAAGTGTCGTGTTAAATATGACAATATTTACCAGGAAAGTTAAATCTTTGTGGGGATGAGAGTGCGCTAAAAAATAATTTTTTTTCCTTTACATATACGCATCAGTGGTGTACCGTGGAATAATGTCATGGGCGAAGTTGCTATGGCGAGGCCTTAAGGGTGACAGGTAATTTTTGGGGTAGTTTTTTAAATTTTGTCACCCTTAAGGCCTCGCCATAGCAACTTCGCCCATGCCATTATTCCACGGTACACCATTGATGCGATTGGCAAAAATAGCTTTTTTACCCATATTGCGCACAAACTTAAATATTGTTTTAATTCTTTTTATCTATATTAACCTCATTTCTCCGGAGGAAGAATAACCTCCCGGGTCACCCCACGCTGATGAATTATATTACCAAATGTTTAATTTAATTATAATTTTTTTTTACTGGCTTCAAAAATTGGTTTTTATTCTTCTTTTTTTAAAATTTTTCTAGCTGCTTGCAAGACAGTTTAAAATTTAATTTACCACTTAGTTCCACTTTCAATATTTCTATCATCTTTAGGTTTTTTTAGTCGTCTGTCCAAAGATGAAATGTTAAAATGAAAATTTTTCAGAATATTAACCGGGGTAGGTAACATTTTTGCCGTGACCACTTTGTGGCTCAAAGTTTAAAAATACAACTGTCTTTTTTCCCCAGAACTTTTGAGTTTTTATTTCAGCACTGTTTAACCGAACGAAATTACTATTTGTCCGGGAGCCGGGATTGCCGCAACCGGGAGAATCCCGGTGAAACTGGAACAGGTAGTACTCCTATTTAGCTTGTTGTCTCCCTTTGCTTCGCGTTGGAAGATAACACAACCTTGAGCTGAAACCTAGAGCTCTTTCCCTTGTATAATGCCTAGAAGTCATCTTAAAAATGTTTATTTTTCAAATTTATTCTCAAATAAATATAGTAAACATGCATTAATTTTATTTTCTAAGTTTTTATTTATTTAAATTGATCCGCTTAAAAAAAAGGGAAAGGGGAAAAACACTGTGTAAAGCTTTTCTAAGATACTTTTTTTTTAATAGAATTTTTAAGTCGCAATTCAAATCATTTCTCTAGATTCAGACTTTAAAGTATACTTTTTCTCTGAAACAGAATTGGTCTATTAGCTCTCGTACCCAACATTAAATTTTTAATTTTTTAAGCAAATAGACAAAAGAAAGTTAATTAAATTCTAATTTGACAACGTTAGAGAAGGTAAAAAAAACTATTGTATTCATTTCTGGAATAAACACTTAAAAGCAGCAAAGAAGCTATTTGAATTAGTCTATTAACCTAGAAAATTAAATTTTGAAACTGTTTGAAAACTTTATAACATAGATAATTATTGCTGATGTTGACTGGTCTGCCTTCAAGGCACGTAAGAATCTCTAAGTCTATTATAAGAAGTATTAAAATTTAATTTTTGAATTATCATTCTTTAATTGTTAAAGGTTAGATGCATTATTATAGTTAAATTAACCAGGGTTGGCCGTGTGGTAATATTTACATTATACGTTATTCGTTCCTGGGGTTTTGAATTTAAAACTGGGTAATTTAAAGTCGCTTTTAGCAGATAATATAGTGCATTCAAGACACCACAAACAATTTTCTTATTTTAATAAAGGCTGTAAGGAAAATAATGTTTGTAACTTTAAAAGATCATTCCTTGGACTCTTCTAAGCAAAAAAGGTTCTTATAACATATGTCTGAATATCAGCCGTTTTGAAGAAAAAAATAAACATAAATCAAATAACTTTGCACCTTAACTATTTAAAATCATGTCTAATTGCGTAAAATAAATTAATACATCATATTTATTAATGAACTGTCTCTAAAAAATATTTTTCTTGCTTATAAATAATCCAAAGAAAAACAGACAAACAAAATCTCTCTCACAATCACAAATGGCAACGTCATACGCGACATGGTGTGTTGGTAGGCAAAAAATTAATACCTATGTCGGAAAAAAATTTTTGTTAGTTTCTTGCATACAATAATGCAAGTAATGTTTATCCGAATAGAAATCACCGTACTTTTTGATATGAAAAAGTTGTTTTAGGTACGCGAGTATCACGATATGCTCTTTATTGACGGAGAGGCTTATTGCAATTCTGACTCAGCTAGACGCATTAACAAAAAACATTTTTCTGATCGAAGGCTACCAGCTAAAAGAAAATGTGTAGAAGACTTCCAAAGACTTGAGAGTATTGTGATTACGAATATGTTTAACTTTAACTAACTAATTTATTTGGGGAATCGCACCGTTTTAAATAAGTGACTAATAATCGTAGATATTGCTAGTGTGTATCGCCGCGTATCGGTAGGTCTTGTCATTTTTTGAAGTTAGTAAGTAAGTAAGTAAGTAATCTTTATTCAGATCAAACCATAAGTTTTAACATTCGTCATTACAACAATATAAAAAATATAAAAGATAAAAACAGTTTAACTCAAATTACATTAAAAAGTTATACAAAGACAACACATTTTAGCCTATAGCCTATAGTCGACATTACAATTCAGGTACTCTTCAGTGCTATAAAAGCTCTTATCTATTAAGTAAGTCTTTATCACAGTTTTGTACTTATTTATACCTAACTCCCTAATCTCATGTGGCAGTTTATTATAAAAAGTAGGGGCATAATGCAGGGTGGCATTGCAAGATCTCCTCAGTCTTAGGAATTTAATAAGTAAGTTGTTGCGCTCTCTTGTATCGTACTGGTGTACTTCTACAGAAGTTTCGTATTTACAGATGTTCTGGTGTATGTATACGAGTGCCTCATATATATATTGGGATGGAATGGTGAGAATCCGAAACTGACTAAAATAGGCCCGTACATCCTCCCTATAGCCGACTCCTGCCAAGACCCTGACTGCCCTTCGCTGCAAGCCAAAAATTCTAGACGCGTGAGGAGAATGGCCCTACGCCAGCAGACCATACACACAAACCGAGTGGACCAGTGCATGATATGCTAGCATGGACACATCCACCTCAATGGTCCTTGAAAGATTTCTCAGCACGTAAACCGCAGAGGCGATTCTGCTTGAGATGATATCAACGTGCTTTTCAAATGTGAGTTTGGAGTCCAAGGTGACACCCAAAAATTTGACATGTTCAGAGTATGCAGCGGCATTATGCAACCTCAAAGAGAATAATACATTTTCAGTTTTAGTTCTGTTTAGAGTGAGTTTATTTGCTGCAAACCATTCGGCCAAATCACCCATACATTGGTTAACCTTTCCATCCACATCAGTAAACGCATCTGAACGCACAATGAAGCTTGTGTCGTCAGCATATAGCAGTTAATATAATGTACTGAAAGTTTTATTAAATAACATATGAAAGCGCAACGAAGCTATCGGGAGAAAGATATTAGTCCGGTCAAATATGGGTAAAATGAAATATCGGCAAATATTCGTTTTTACCCAATATGTTTCTTTTAATTTCTAAGCATATTTATGTAAAAACAGTTTAATTAAATTATTTGTATGAAAAACCGCTTTTGAAAACAAAGTTAAACAAATAAAATATCGATAGATTTAACAATACTAATATAGGGGCTATATTAAAACGTATTAAATTTCCTGTAATTCCACGGAACCAATAAGTCGTTTATACGGCCACCGATTTAGTTTCCAATACGCTCTCATTTCCACAATTTCCGCAGACATGCAATTGAGCCAGTTACACGCAAATCCTGAAACAATTTCTGTAAAAACAAGGCCTATTTTAGCTGATAATTGTAAAATAAAAACTTTATTTAAAAGCACAGAGTACGATTTAGTTACACAATCAATGAAGTTTTATGTTACATGGCGTGATATAAGTTATTTATTTTCCGTGGTATTGAATTTAAAACTGGATAATTTTAAGTAGCTTTAAGGAGAAAATACAGTAAAAAAATAATTTTCTTATTCCCTAAACTGGCGTTCCAAGTGCATAAAATCAGACCAAAACTGTCGAAATCCTTAAATTTAATTGGCTGATTTAGTCACCTAGCCTTTTATAAATTTATACAAGCCAGTTAACTTTAGGAAATCTGACAGTACCGCTTCGGTTTTCCATACATGTAGTTCAGGATCCCTGGACCATTTTTCCAAGTCATTACTAGTAGGTTCATTTTGACGAGACGATCAACTTTTTTCCTTACAACAATTTTCGTTGGTGCTTACAGGGGTAACAGGAATTAAGTGTGTTAATTTAACAGATACCAAATTAATTACAAACAGGGATTTTCTCTGTTAATTTTTAAAATAGTTATCTAAATAAACCAAAAAAATATTTGTCCTACACAATGTAAGATTTCATCAAAGAGTCACCTACCACCAACATAAATGTTTAACGATATCGTCAAAAAAAAACTACTAACCAGCTATTTTTTTCTGTTAATTAAATAATATTTATACACGTTCGGCGCTTGAAAAGTTTCGATTATGATTTTTGGGCAATGTGTAAGAAAAAGACGGAGTAGAGCGAGAACAACTTGGCTCCACCCTGTGCGGCTATCGCGTCGTAGCGTCCTTGCGCTTATCAGTGCGGTCAAAGTTCGATTGCAATTCTTCGCATACCAAGTACGTGTTAGCCCATCATGTTTACAATTTATTTTAACCTTTGGTACGAAGGCGGATACAGTAATAAAGTAAAAATGGTCTTCACTGTTGAACAAAAGATTAATATCATTAAATTGTATTGTCGTGCGGAGAGTGCAGAAGAAGTTGTCGGCCGTTTTGAGCGCGTGAAATTCCAATACTTTATTTGAGGCTGACATACCCATCTCCAAGCGCTTGCTAAAGTGCACTGGCACTGCGAGGCAGCCGAAATTTACATTCACATCGAGCGAACCCGAGCAGTACGGGGAATCGCCGTCGCTATCGGTGGGCGCTTACCTATGCAGTCGTTCTCTGTCTACTCTCTATCTATTAGTGTCTAATACATTAAAACGCAATCCGTTAGATTCAACTCGCCAAACCTGTATATTTATAAAATTAAATTAAATATAACAGTGGCGAGCAGTGGTCTAGTGGCTAGCGTGTCAGCCTCTTACCGCAGCGATCCGGGTTCGAATCTCGGAGTCGGACATTGGATTTTTAATAGCTTGTCACCTCACAGTTGGCAATGGCAAACCACTGTGTAGTATTGTGCCATTTCTAGGTAGTAGTTATTTAAAAATAACGTCCGTGGTGGCACTACCGCGTTGTCTAAAAGGTGCTGTGAAATGCAACTGCATGTTTCAGTGCTTGGATAACGTTGACGGAACACGACAATATTGGGTTAAACATCCAGTAACCCGGCACTCACGGTACACTGGTATTTAGGCATAAGCCTTCGTGAGATGTAAAAAAATTAATACCTGCTTTCACCTACAAAGTTCGAGGTACGTTATCCTGGTTTTTTTAATATTTATTTTATCAAATTAACATATCTATAAATCGTTGTAAGGAAAAAAGTTGGTCGTCTTGTCAAAATAAAGCTTCTCACAAAAAATAAGCTTGTTAGTAATAACTTGAAATGGAATGAATGGAAAAATGGTCCAGGAATCCCTAACACCGCGCCGGCTTAATATTTTAGAGCCAATAACAACAGGACTCATGTAAAAATAGGTTTACAGGGTTTTCATTTATCATTTGCCACCCACTTTTACCTAAAATCAAGAAGAATAGAAAAAAAGTATTGTACAAAAATTTTACACTTTTTCATCTATTATGTTTTATGCATAACACCCTGTATATTATATCAGCATTAAAAAGTATTTCGAAAAGCTTTACAAAAATACCACATTTAATATAACTCTCTTTAAAAATTTCGGAAATATGGCCATTTAAATACAGTATAAAATAAGTACAGTCTCATGTAGGTATAATGGAATCTACCATTTTTCGGATTTAAGTGGTCATATTTTGAAATCTATTAAAGACAGATACATATTTTCGTAAAGCCTTTTAAAAACCCTTTTAATGGTAACATATTATACAGGGTGTTCCATTTAAGAAAAGTTTACCTTTTCATTTTTTTTTTGTGTTTGATGCTCCTTTGCCTCTTTTTTTATACTCAAAAGATAATAGATGAAAAAGTATGAAACTTTTATACAGAACGTGTTTGTCCCCATTTTTTTTGGTTAAAGTTTACAGAGGGTGGCAAAATATAAATAAAAGCCTCTACATAGGCTTTTATAGTTATATTCCTTATATTAGGTAACATACACAATAATAAATAAAATATAAGTCCGCATTACCCTAATAAGACAAACAGTATATAAATCAAAGCTACATTTACAACTTTTTCTGAACTTTATTACCTTTCTACAACTCATTCAAAATTTAAGACGGAAACCTGCAATACTGCATCTAACTTAAATTTAAAAAGAACCTACGTCTGCACGAAAAGTCAGTTTAAGTTGCATTTGCTTTTGTCAAAGGCCTTGAATAAATCATCAAATACAGCTCCAGAAAGGCGACTGAATTGTTTATTTTTTATTAGGTCTACGCCATTTGAAACTTCGAGGAGGCCATGAAATATCAATGTGAAATTTAGATCGTCTGTAACGAAGAACGTAAATAATACAGGGTGCCGCAAAAAGTAAGGTCGTAAATGATAGGGCTAATAGAGAAAACCAACATAATTTTAGCACGGTAAAATTTTTATTTATGATGTTAAAAAATATTTTGACGGTTAGAGCGCTTAATATTGGAAGTATATTATCGCCACTAACAGCAACAATCTTTTTTATGTCAAACTCGCAAATCATTAGTCTAACAAATTTTTCCAATACAGATTTAAAAAATAAAATACATTTTCCAAAAAAAACTCTTCTGGTAAATTTCCGTCAAATAAACAATTTATTTTAGCATTTTTTTTTAAGTTCGAAGTTTTTTTAACCACTATGCATGTCAATATTTAAATAAATCCGGTTTAGCTTTAAAAGAAAATTTAATGCGCTACAAACCAAAGTGTGTTAATATTTTTTAATATATTTACTCCTTTAAAAGTAATTTTGACATTGAAGCCACATTTAAACATATATTTATGAAATGAAAGCTCTAACTTTCAAGTTTTTTTATTATTATAAATGATATTTTCACAGTACCGTTTAAAAAATATATTGTTTTTTTGGCTCAGTCTAAGATTTTAATCAAAGAGCTTAATTGTTTTTAAATAAACATAAATGTGTGTTGGTTAAATTTAAAAAAATGGTATTTAAATATTGAGAAATAAGGATTTTGTTATTTAAAACACTTTCTATACACGTTTTACATTTTTAAAATACGAAATCGAATCAAATTTTTATCATAACTTACTAAGTTACGACACTCGATGTTTTT
Organism: Listronotus bonariensis; assembly: GCA_014170235.1. Classification (NCBI taxonomy): domain Eukaryota; kingdom Metazoa; phylum Arthropoda; class Insecta; order Coleoptera; family Curculionidae; genus Listronotus; species Listronotus bonariensis. The sequence goes on along the minus strand of JACEGR010002620.1, from coordinate 114,039 downwards.
CGAGTTCTTTCATAACATAAAAGAGTCCGACACTTACATTGTAAGATTATATTCCAGACTGCTGCATTTTCTTTTCAAACGACAATTTGTAAAATATAATATTATGAAAACATGAAAGAATATTTAGAGTTTACAAAACATTTCTCTACAGGAGCGTAAACAGTGTTTTTATTTCAACTGAATAAAATATTTTGTTTTGTATTTTATTATCTATGGACAAGGCAACAAGGTTAAAAGTCAAAATACTAACGTATCGTGGGTGTTCTTAGCGAGGTAAAAGAAAGTTTGTTAACATGGGATTTACAGACGAAGAAAGGTTTAGGGGGACGGCAAGATCTTCACTTCCGGCAGGCTTTACATTCTAGAAACTCCGGGGATAAAAAACGAACCTAGTAGAAACTTCGGCGATTTTTCAGTTGGACCGTATAGGGATGTATACGTGTGGCACCACAAGTTTTTCTGTCGGAAGTGAAGCAATTTCTTGGAGCAAAAGTACCTATAAAAAAGCAACAGATTTCCTACAACTCGAGGATGGGAAAAACAGGAAGCCTTTCTTTAAGCAATGAATTATTAATACATAATCCAACCTATAAATGTTTTTAAATTTTTAATCTAGGGTGCTATGAAGGCGGTAAAACGACACATTTTGGATAAAGTAGTCACAGAAAAAGGATATGACAATATCTTGTCTTTTATAGCCACTACAGAGTCGCCTAAATTTAAAAAAATTATATTTATGATCAGTCCGTCAGTTTTTTTAATGAATGTAAGCTGGCTCACTATAATACTCTAAAAGAGTATTTTTCACCGACAATTTGATACATACAATCAATATTTTAGTTAAAAGTATATCAGAAAAATCCGTATTAACTTATTATTTTTGCCAATAACATTAACCAGCACATCAACCTGTTTCTTATGCAACAAGCGTAATTGGGTACCCATAAGAAGATATTTCCTTAGTTGCTAGACAGTTTTGACATTTACAACCCCTTGGCAGAAAAACGTTTGGGGTGGCACAATAGTCCTAGAAAGTCCAATATTTGTTTTCTGTGATTTAACAAGATATGACAAAAGTATTATATAAAAGTTGTAGGATTTTCCAGGTCGGCATCATCAAAATATTTTAATTTATACAAAGTGTCCCCAAAACCATTTTTCAAAAAACTAATCTCACAGCAATAACTTGGGATTTGGGACACTTTGTATACATCGAAATATCTTTGGGGCATGCCTATTTGAAAACCCAACAACCCTTTTATAATATTTTTGTCATATCTTGTTAAATATCAGAATTATTGAACTTTCTCGGACCATTTGGACACCTCAAAATGTTGGTCTGCCAAGGCGTTGGAACTGTTAAAACGGTCTGGTGACTGAAAAAAAATCTTTCATATAGATGCCCAATAAACATATATATAATTTAGCTTTAAAAAAAGGTAAGTTAGGTTTTAATTTTTTAACCATAGGATTTAAGATTAACAATAAAAAATTAAGGATACATATAAAAAAGTAGCAAATAAAGTGGCATTGTACGCGCAATGTCATTTTCTATTCAAATATGTAATAATATACTGGGTGTTTCATTTAAATTAGGGTTTTCGGGTAGACTGGAAGTTATAGGAAACAAGTAAATACGTACAACAATGCATATTTATGTAACACATCTACGTACCAAATTTTATTTAATTATCTTGAAAAATAAAAAGACTTTTAGGGCTACCGGTAGGGAACCCGGTATTAGTACCGTAATGTAGAAGTAATTAAAAAATAAAAATTGCTATTATACAGGGTAAATTAAAAATTTTGAGGCTAGTTTTTTTGTTTAAATACTATATTCGCTTCCTACTCGGACATAGACTAATACATAAAAAGTGCTTAAAATTGAGGCTCTACCTAAATATAATGTGTTTATGCCAGTTAAGGTTACTTTTAAATGTCTTTGCTAGCAAAACCTAGTCACTTCTAAAAGAAAATACGCTTTTTTATTATTTAGGATATTTGCTACGCACTCAGCCAGCGCTGAATGTCGCTACTTTGTCCAGGTCAGTGCTATGTGCCAACTGCAGCATTCGCCCTAGGTCCAGTCCCGCAAGGTTTGGTACATTTCATAATCCCGTGAGAAGGGATTTTATTCCCATTTCCACACCACCTACAGATATTATTCGCCTCCAGATCTAATCTGGCTAGGTGCTTTTAGGTATACCAGTGTCCTAGATAACAGGCTTGTAATAGTCCTCAACATGAGTTCTACTTATGCCCAGTAGCCTGAATGCAGTCCTGAGAGAGACCACTGAGCATTGCCCTGGTATGCATTATCTTTGTTCCATACCATAGTTCCTAAAACTTTCTTTTGGTCCAAATCTTGGCCCATCGCTTGAGGACTCCACCAGATATGCCCGGGGGCAGGGTACTGCCAGGTTTGGGTTATTGCTACCCGCTACCGCGAGCTTATTCGCTGCCTCGTTTCCTTTGATACCAGTGTGTCATGATACCCATACCAAATTGGCAGTATTGGACTTTGCTAATGTATTGAGAGTCTCTATACAGTCTCTGACTAGCTTGGACTCAATGGTTACCCTACGCGTTAGTTAAGAATAAGTATTTAATGACTTTTTCAAAACAAGGATCATGATTGTGATTTAAATGTATTAAATTGTACCAGATATTTGACGCCAAAACCCAATACCTATTAAATTAAGGTTTTGAAAGAGATGCCCACGTCGATCTATGTTTGCTTTCCAAACCAGGCTCAAAGATGGACTTAAGAACCCGAAAACTGGAGTGAGGGGTACCTTGGACAGTAAGTTACGGTATTTGATACCTCCCACTTTTTAAAATATAAGCGTGCACTTGCGATTTACAATTATAAGAATCTTTATTATAGATAATTATTTAATTAAAAAAATATCTTTTTTGATAAATAATGTTTTGTTCTATCACTTACCGTTCACAATTTCTAGGAATATTACTGTTTGTTTATTAACTGTTTTATTGATATGTCTTCTAATAATTGTTCAAATAATAAATTGCTAATAACTAAACTTTTAAATCGATACATTTTCTACAACTTTTGTTTTAAACTTTAGTAAACAAACATTAATAATCTTATAAATTACGAAAGGTGAGTGATACGAGAAAAATTAATAAACAAAAAAAATAATTATCTATAATAAAGGTTTTTATATTTGTGAGTCTTCAGTGCACGGTTATGGAGATACAGGCCTAAACGATGTATCGCAAAATGGCGGCACTTTCGTTCGCCTTATTTGTAGGTATTTTGTGCTTTTAAGTTCATTACGTTATATAGCATCTATTTGTGAAAAAAACTTCTGCCTAATTATACATTCTGGGCAAGAGTAACTCGAAATTTATAAATCAAATTTTAATGGCATATTCTACATTAAAAATAAGCTCTAGTTTCCTATATAAACATATGTTCGAAAACGCTTCCTTTTAGAGATACAAGGTTTTTAAATTCTAAGAAAAAAATTATTATAATTTTTAAACTGCTCTAGATATTTAACTGGTATTTGGTAAATTGCTTAACACTAACAAAAAACATTTCTTTTTATGTAAAAAAGAATTACCAGTGACGTCCGTACCATATTTGTATGGACTTTCCTAAAATAAAAAGTATTTTTAAAATCCCCATTGAGTTTAAAACAATTTTTTAAAATTCGAAATTATTTTGTAAAGTTTTTAATAACAAATTCGTCATGCAAGTGATTTTTATTTTTTGTTTGAAAACTAGGCATCGTTTGGAAAAAGTTAGGATATTAAATTAGTTATGAATTCAATGGGAATTTTGAAAATATTTTTTATTTTAGAAAAAAGCAGTGCAAAGCACCTTTTTTTATAATTCATACAAATATGGTGCGGAGGTCACTAGTACTTTTTTAAAAAATTTTACATAAAAAAATGTATTTTGCTGCTTTTAAGCATTGTAACAAATACCAATCTAAAGCAGTATAAAAATTAGGATAATTTTTCTTTCTTAGATTTTAAAAATCCTGTATCGTTAAAAGGAATCGTTTTCGGATATATGTTTATATAAAAAACTATAGCTTATTTTTTGACGTCGAAATATGCTTTCAGTAGAATTGGAACTGATCTGTCATCGACACGTAAATTTTTGTTCAATTTAATTTTTGAATTTGTATTTTTAGGTCAATTTAAAAGTTTGTAAATAATTTACTGCGGGTATACTGAGATAGGATTTGAAATAAGAAAAAGAGAAATATTATTTTTAAATTTTTATCTTGTCTATAAATTATTAAATAGTAATTTGTGTAACAAGTGCATAAAGTGATATTTTTTTTTACTCGTGGCAAAATATTATAAGTGTTCTGCAATTAAATTACTCAAATAAATGGAATTTTATATTCGCGGCGCATACACCATTTTATCGAATTTAATCCTAAGTCGATATTCAGTTATCAGGTTTCATATTTATGTAGGCTGGGTTTTAACGAAAATGAGAACGGAAATAAAATTATAAGAAACTTACGTTATTGTTTAAATATGAGATCAATCCGACGATCCTTCTTCGAAGCGAATCGATCAATAACTCTTGTCATTAAAGTCTGCGATTTTTAATATAAAGTCTTTTTCAATGGAAAGCATGGCCAATGCAGTTAAACAATCTTGTGACATGGTATTTCGAAGGAAGGTCTTTATTCGCTTAAGTGTAGAAAAACACCTTTCAGCCTCTGATGTCGACATAGGAGTGGTGAACTACCCTCTTCGCCTGCAAAAAGTACACATGGAAAGCAAAAATGGCAATTTTTCCTATTACATCCACAAATCCAGTCATTCCGGGAATACATATCTCTATTGAAATGACGCGTATAAGGTTTTCCTCTGCTAACACAGGTTACTTCAATCACGATGTCCGGTAACGGTCTACCACTAGTTTTTAGTTCAAGTTTCTCTTCATATGAATATTTAAAAAATCGTTTAACGTTCACTAAATTATGCACCACATCCATTGCCTATAAACACGTAAACACACAACCAAATACGAATAAAAAATATAAACTTGTCGACTTCCAGACGCGCGATATAACAAATGTCTAAATAACTTGTAAAGTGCTACCGCGTTGGCGCACAACAATTGGTTCGCCCCTGCCATGAGTAAAAAAGATACTTTATGCATGTGTTACATAATATATTTTTTCTACGATCGTATAAAAATTTCCCAAATTACCCGTTTATACAGGTTTTACTTATTTCAACTTATTTATTTTAGTTTTGCAGCAAAGCCATTGTAATGCAACAAAATATTTAAAGACAATTTTCCTCTTTATAACTATGTCGTGATTTAATTTTAGACAATTGTCTGTACTTACTTTTTGTAGAAATAATACAAAAACAGTATAAATCCCTTTTTAATTAGCCATCCAAATTCATTATTACTATTATTTTAAATAATTTCTAATAAATTTACTCGCACACTGTAAAATTTTAAATCTAGTGACACATGAACTGAAAGAAATAATGACGAAATCAAAGGTTACTTGACCGTTTGGTTCAGTTGATGTCGCGTTTACTGTTACATTGCATAAATTGATATTTAAGTGTATTGCTAGCAGGCATGAAAACAAAACACTAATTCAAAGTGTTAAAAAAGTTATTTTTTAACACTTATAACTATGTAGTATACTAGAATGGGTACTTTATCTTCATGTTAACTGCATTTTTTTAACGGCCGAGAAAAAAATATATTTCAAAAATTAATTAAGAATCAAATTATAATAGTTTTGGTTTTAATAAAATTATAATTTGGTAAATTTACTAATCTTGTTAGTTAATTCATCCACACAATTTGATTTTCCATCCAAAATTGATAATTTAGACAGCTTTTGTGGGATTATTTTATAAATTACACAGTGTTTTAAAATTGAACTTTGACATTAGTGGTGGAAAATTTAATAATCCACAATACGCTATAAACAAATTGGACAATATTGTAATTCTTCTAAACGTGTGTTTAAAATATTTACACGCGGAAATAACGTTCTAAAAATAAACTGTTTAACAAAAGAAAATGGCCATACCGACATTTTTTTAAATTAAAAAGCATATACTTTTTTACATTTTAACCAATTGAATTTTTATATACCTATAGAGAAAATTGCTAAATTGATAGATATGAGATAGGAATTTGACCTTATTTGTTTTAAAAATGCATTTCTTTAAAAGATAGATTTATGTTTTGAAGTTTGCTGACCCCCAAAGTATCTACAGGGTAGTCCAAATCATACCCTAGAAATATATGTGCTAGTACAAGCGTATTTAGGATTGTTTAAACCCTAAAATAAATATTAAAACAGATTAGAGTAATTGTACTTTTGACCTTTTAATACTTTTTAATAGTTAAGGTTTTTAAAACAGTCCTACAGAATGGGCCAAATTAAAATTAAAATAAATCTTACTTACAACGCACTATTTATTTTGATCTATTTTAAGGGCTAAAACATTAATAAAGACATTAAAAAAAAGTAATTCGACTTAAAAGTTGGAAATAATAAAAAAAAAAATAGAAAAAATGTCGGGTAATAACATCTAGTATTACGGTATAAAAAGCTTTATTTAGATATTAAGATAACAACAATTAGTAGTTTAGGGCATATGTTATCACCCGACTTCATTTTGTTTTATTATAATAATTTTAAATTTTTAGTAAATTTTATTTCTTTTTTGAAGTCGATTTAAATCTTTTAAATGTGTTTATTTTTCGCCTTTAAGTCCATTTTTACTTTCTCATCTAATGATATTACCAGAGTTTATCAACTAAGAATAGTTAATTCACTCAATGATGTGGTTCCTGATCAGGCCTCTTCTGCCCTGCCTTTCCTCCGAGCACTTGCTGGCCAAAACAAAGCCTGTTTTAGTTTTCTATACTATGCAGTTGTTCGCTTCGCATGGTACACGATGACTCGACCTTGCCGGCATTGTTTGAAAGCCGCAAGAGAGTGCATTAACTATTCTTAGTGGAAAAACTCTGATGTTACTATTAAATCGGATAAAACTTTATTTTTTAAGTTTTTGATTGTCTATAAAATGGCGCCCCAGCTTTGCGATATCTGTCAAAATAAAAAAATTAGGATGAAAATAAATTTTAAGTTTTAGGTAAAGTGCCCTCTGGCGGTATTTAAAAAAGTACTTTTGTCTTCAAATTTTGGAATCTGCAAAGCTTGATTTGTGTGTCAAATATCAACTGGATTGGTTAAAAAATAAATGCAATATGGCGAAAAACCAAAATAAAAATTGAACTTTGATGGCTCGTAACTCGAAAACAAATGACATTTAAAAAAAATTGTATGAAGCTTTACCCTTATTTTGTCAAGTAGAATGACCCCTTAAGTTTCGTGATCGATTTTTGAATCACCCTGTATAAACCAACCTTGGTGCCTGGCCTTATGTCACTGTGCAATAATTCTCCATTATCAGTAGGGATAAGGCTCTAACATACTACAATCCTAAAGAATTTTACCTATGCCGATTTTTAATGCAAAGGTGGGGTCTTTTTTAAAAGTTTAGCTTATTCTTGCCGACGACTTTCTTTAAAATAATAACTTTTTTAAAGCCGACAATTTGAACTTAGTTGCATAGTCAATGAAGTTTGAAACTCACTAGCGTGTCAATAGGCAGTTCACATTATTTTAAATTTAAATTTCAGCTTATTTTGTGTAAGAAAATGGGGTGAAAATTACAGGTTTATTATTTTCCACGTCAGAAAAATTTTCTCAGGTAAGCAATACTGCAGTTTATGAATAAAATTTTATCGTGAGTAATCGAATGTGTAAAACATACGTGTTGTTTTTTATAATTGAAGGTGTATTGATTCCAGGAAAAGTCAAAATCAATTAATTTCGCAACCTTTTAAGAAAATAGTAATACAGGGTGTTACGTTATTTCTTATTAGCTTTTATTAATTTAATTTGCAATGTATGTATGTATATACCGGGTGTTGCTCCGTCGAGCGGGACATAGGGAATCTCATGTAAATTTTGAAGTGGTCTAATATTGGCTCCCCTAATTATTTTAGAAGAAAATATTATTAAGATTTTTTAAAGAGCACAAAAAGTTGTACCCAGTGTACACATTTCAGCTCTTCTCAGTCCGCCAGCTAAAAGATAAATGCTAAAATAAGTTACGAATCTCCTATCTTCTTACGCGCCTTGTTATATTAGAAGTTTATAATAAAATACTAGAAAAACTATTTAACCTCTTACTCTCAAGTTGTCAGATCAATCTCACATCATTTTTAAATAATGAACTACTTAAATCAAGAAAAATCACTATTATAAAATGGTTTTACCAGGGAAATAGTTATCGAAGAGTAGCGGACATGTTTGCAGCCTATTTTCCCAATAGGCCAATACCAAGTAAATGGTCAATAGAACGGACGATAAAAAATTTGAAACTACAGGCACAGTAATCAATAATTGCAAATGTGAAGAAAATCGACGTGATCTTTCGCCAAACGATTTTTTCCATTGGGACATTTAAAAACTAAGCTACCAATAAAAAATATGAAAATTTAGTCCAGCTGAGGAATGCTATATCACGCTGAATGTGCAAGAGAGGGAAGCCTTTCTGTAAGTGAAGGATCATTAATGAGACGAATAGCTCTCTTTAAATATAATTAAAAATGCTTAGGGTTGTGGGGACGCCATGCCCCAGATATGAGAACAATATTCCAAGGGAGGTCGAATTTGGGACACATATAAAGTGTATAAATTAAAAGGAAAAATACTTTTGGCTCGAAAGAGAAATCCAAGCTTTTTGAAGCTGCCGTGGCTATAGATACAATGTGTTTATGCCAGTTAAGGTTACTTTCAAAATGTGACTCCCACAAGATTAAAGGTGTCTTTGCTCTGTAAAACTTGGCCGCTCATAAGTAGAGGATGAGTATTTCATTACTCTTTTCACGACAAGGAACATGATTGTGTTTTAGATGCATTAAAATGGACGAGATTTTAGCGCCCCAATCCATAATTAAATTAAGATCCTGCGAAAGAGATATATGCATCGCTCTGCGTTTGTTTTCCAAGTCAGGTTTAGTAACGTAACATTATGTAAAATGTTTTATAATGGCATACATTACATAAAGGGTAAAGTTGGGCCTAATTGTTCATTTTTAATTGTTTAAATGATTATCTGTACTTAATATATAAAAAGGTAAAGTTTGTAACTTTGTGGGTTTGTTTGTAGCCGCTAATCTACGGAAATACTAAACCTATCATAAAAATTCTTACACAATCAGAAAGCTACGCTATTAAGGAGTGTTATAGGCTATATGTTACTATGATTAAACAAAAGTTCAGACATTAACGCCCAACGAAGTGGGCACGGGTCGGCTATCTTTAATAAACTATAACCAAAATTCGATATTGACGTTACTATCCTCAATGGATTTTAATGCGGTTTTTTTAATAGATAGAGTGATTCAAGAGAAAGGTTTATATGCATAATAATATCAAAAAAAACACATATACAGAATGTTAAAAAAATAGTTTACATTTAAAATTTGATATTACTTAACAAATTTTGATGCGGTTTTTTTAATAGATAAAATGATTTAAAAGAAAGGTTTATATGTATAATAATATAAAAAAACATATACAAAGTGTTTAGATAATAGCTTATATTAAAAATTCGATATTGACGTTACTATTGCCATTAAAAAAATGTGTTTATAGGAATTGTGCACAGGTTTCTATGGTTTATAAAAATATATAGAATTGCCACGCGGGGTGGGTCAAAAAGATGTTATATAAAAAAAAACATTACAACTAAAATGCATTCTAACTATGTAATTAAACCATCTAAAGGTTTACAAAATTGCTTAAATATAAAGATTGGCAAAATAATTATAAGTATTTAAAAAATATATCATACAGGAAGTACCAATTTTCTTTTTATTAGGTTTCTTATCAATATTTAACGGATTTTAATGCGTTTTGTTTAATAGATAGAGTAATTTAAAAGGAAGGTTTATATGTATATAATAATATTCAAAATATTTACGGTATAGAAAAGGAGAATTGTTTTACAGCAAATTAAACGCGTACGAAGCCGCGGGCAAAAGCTAGTTGTTAATACATTGACGCCCATACCTCCTAATCTATAAGTAGTCCCTTAATTAAGTAAATAGTGAGTAAATGAACTTCATGACCCTTTTAAAACTTTTTTATGGAAGTTCCTTTTTATAGGTAGGAATATTTATACCGCCTGTATGAAAGCGGCGCATTAACCCAGCCTGTCAATGTCAAATGTTTTGGTTGCGGGACTGAGAAAACGCGTCACTTTTTTGTTTGAGAAGTTTACCACAATATTTTATATGCAATTTTTAAATCTTGTGTCAAAAATTGTAAAAGTTACAGTCAAGAAACCATAGGGCTTAAACACATATTTCGGGTATGCAGGTTTCACGACTGCAACCCTTACCATCTTTGGCACAATGTTTAAAAATTGTATGTAAAACATTGTGGTAAACTTACCCGATAAAAAAGTGACGCGTTCGCCCAATCAGACATCCAAAACTTTTGACATTGACAGGTTAGGTTAAAGCGTCACTCCCATATATGGCGGTATGAATATTCGTGATAGACTCGTTAAAAGAAATAAGAAAATGTTCAGTATGATTGGTACAATTTTCAAAAATTTTTAACCAAAAACCCTAAAAAATGAAAGAAAAATTGATAAGTTTACCTATTTTTTTTCACCGAAAACCCCTTAAAATTGGTATTTTTCTAGCAGAAAGAAATTTTAGCTTAATTAATTTGTTTTAAAAGTTTTTTTCCCCAAAAAACCATTAAAAATAGAGAAAATCCAGTCAAAGTCGCATAATTGTTCGAATTTCGTCGATTTGAGAAGATTCAACTATGTTTGATTTTTGTTTTAGGGTTCTAAAAGGGTTCTTTTAATGAAGTCAATTTCATTACTGGCCCGAGCACTAATAGCTTATGCATAAGCCCTATTTTTTTAAATGCAATTTGGCAACATCCTGTATAAAATTGGTTTCTAAAAAACACCTTCCACATCAACCCAAAAAGATAAGACTTTGTCTAAAGGTTTTTCCGGAAATATTTTTCTATATTTTCCAGACATGCAATGGTAAATTATACAATTATTTTCTGAAAAATTGTGTTATTTCTGCTGATAACTCGAAACTTATGCTCTAATTTTGGGATAAGAAGTTTAATTTTATTCTAGTCATTGAAGTTTCAAATTTCTTGGCATGTTATTGGGCAATTCTCAATGATTCAAATTTAAAATTTTCCATTATAGTGAATTTTATGTTGAAAAATTGGGTGAAAATTATGGGTTTATTATTTTTAATGTCTGGAAAATTTGCTTAGGTAAGCGATACTGCGAATCACTGATAAGGATTTATGGTGCATAATTTGATTTTGTAAAACAACGAATAAATCTGAAGTTGAAATAAATGGGTTTAGTGCAAAAACGTAAATAATTAGTCGCTTAATAAGTTGTATCGCTTGATTGATGGAACTATTGGGTGTGTTGTTTTATTTTTCTAAAAATATGAATAAAAAAATAATAATAAAAATAATAAATAATAAAATTAAAAATAAACCTGTGTACATATTAATTTAGATCTTTCAATCCTGGTATATAATAGTGCAGTCACCAAGATTTTTGAGCACTAGCATAAAAAAAAATACATTATAATACAGCGTGTCTACTTAAGTTCGCACCATATGGAAAACTTTTTTATTATTGACTTTACAAAAAAAAATCTTCTAGCCATGGAATTTATTTTTTAATATTGATTTTACGAAAAAAGTTATTCCTTATAAAAAGTTCTGCATGGCCTAAAACCTAAAATTCATTCATCAGATATTAATTTTTTGCAGTGGTATACAAGGTATGTCAAATAAATTTAATCATGTTAAAAATGTAAATAATTAAGTTTTCATATTTGTAAGTTATTTCTTATTCTAAACATCTTTTTCTGATAAAAAAAATCGATATTATTAAAAATAAAGGTACTTTCCTCCTAAGCAAAATTCACATTTTTCGACATACCTCGTATACCACTGCAAATAATTAATATCTGATGATTGCAATTTGGGTTTTAGACCATGCAGAACTTTTTATAGGAATTAACTTTTTTCGTATAATTAATAATAAAAAGTTTCCCATATGGTGCGAACTTAAGTAGACACGCTGTGTATTAGGCTTAGATTTTAGACCTTAGAATAGGGCCGGGATAACCCATGCACTGAAGCCGCTCGGCTTATTGTGCCTGTCTTTTTACGTCTGGGTGATGTCAGTTAGACGGGACCTACAGCTTAACGTAAGTTCCAAACCACGGTCCTATGAGTGACAACTTAAGACCCCACCATTCCACCCAGGAGGATATCCGACCCTTTTAACTGAGGCCCTGGTCCTTTGGTGGCATTCAGCGTCAATACATTTTGCACTTTGTCCGTCTGTTGTTGAGCTAACCACTAAATTTCTGACTAAACCTATAAATAAGTATTTGGCGTCAGCAAGATTCGAACCCACCTCACGTCGGATGAGCGCCCAACGACCCGCTTTACACACCAGGCCATCAACATATTGGCTTACATAGATTGGAATGCTCTTTCGAACTAAAAATTATTTTTCCCCTTCTAATTTATATACTTTGTATGTATCCTAAATGTGACTCCCTCCGGAACATTGTTCTCATATCTGGAGAATGGCGTTCCCCACAACCCCTTAGCATTCTTATCAATGATCCATAACTTACAGAAAGGCTTCCATCTCTTGCCCATTGTCGGGCTGTGGGGGTCTATCGCTTTCTTATATGGGTCTTCTACGGTTTCTGCTCTAAGAAATTGTATAATTTCTTTACTTGCAGTTTCTAACTGGGAAATCGTGGTGCAGCACGTATACATCCCTATACGGCTCAACTGGGCGGGCCCCAAACTTTCTATTTTGTTAGTTCTTTTATCCCCACAGTTTCTAGATTGTGGAACTTGCTGCACGAGGAAGTTTTTTCTTCTTCTCCAAGTTTCCCAAGTATTTAAGGCCAGTGTTTTTTTTCTAATAAGAAATTAAGGGTAATTTAAGAAAAACCATTTGTAAAATTGGTAAATACTTCAAAAAAAAAAATAATAATAACCAACAGCTGTAAATGATAACAATTTTCAAACAGACAATTATTATTATAACTAAAGAGGCTAATTATTAAATTACCTATGCAAACTAGTCGCAACAATGTTATTTAATTATTCTAGAATTTATTTCTTGGCAACTTGAAACCCAAATATATCAAGAACCGTTAGAAATTCGATAAGTTAATACAATCATTTCAGTTTTCGGATACCTCGGCGGCCACCCTGTATAATATTACTTTTATTAATTTGTTCCCTGTGATTTATTTCTCCAACCTTGGTAATATGTATGTATTTTTATAGGTAAATCCAATTTGAAATAAAACAAATCTATATTATTCCCATTGTTATCCTTAACATAATCTCAATATTTACATTCCCGACACCTGCATAATCATATGATTCATGACATCACACCCTGCATCAGCCGGTACGGCATACATACTTCGTTCACCTGTACACCACGTGGTTCGCACGTGCGCCATACCCCTCTTCCTCGGCAATCTATCTACGATGCCGGCTGCCGACGCCGCGACGCCGGCCCCGCCGATGCGTCGTGCGATCGATGGCGTCGGCTCCGGCCCGACGCGGCGTCTTGCCCGTCTGGATCGGAGAGACAAATCGGGATTGGGAGGAAGGATTCGCGATTCTCCTTTACCACGTGGTCGGGTGGAATGGAGACGTCGAGTAAATACAGACGAAATGTGATGTAACATGGCTTTTGATGTTCCTTTAGAATTTAAGACTACAATGTAGACATTTTTATTTTAACTTTTTAAAGATTTAGTCTCTGGGCCAGTGGTGAAATTGACTTCATGATAATAACACTTTTAAAACCTTTTTAGGAGGCTCTCTTTTCTACCACGAATATTCATACCGCCATATATGGAAGCGGCGCGTAAACCCAGCCTGCTCAATGTCTAAATGTTGTGGTAAACTTGTCCGACAAAAAATGACGCGTTTGCCCAGTCAGACACCCGAAGCATTTTACATTGGCAGGCAGGGTTACATGTTGACATGTTTTGGATATCGAACTAAGCGAGTTTCGTAACTGTAACCCTCCCCAGTTTTGGCACAAAAATAAAGGGGTTCGGCCAGTCGGACTCCAAAAAAAATGTCAAAATTGACAGGCGGGGTTAAAGCACCGCTTTCATATATGGCGGAATGAATATTCGTGGTAGAGTCGTCAAAGAAAACCACCCTAAGAAAGTTTTAAAAGTGTTATTATTATGAAGTCAATATACTGGTTCAAGGACTAATGGTATAATGATAGACAAAATAATACATTTTTCTACAAACATCAGTAAAAGATTGATTTTTAATGCATGCTATCAAATAGAGTATTCCTTTTACCTTGTAGAACCGTTCTAAACCATTCTCTGAACTGTCAATAGTGTCAAGAACGGTTCTACAATATGAAAAAATGTTAAAAAATCGTAAAAGGAACACTTCTGGGTGTCGTTCCAGGCGGTTCTGGTGCATAAAAGGAATACAGCAAATGTCTAAAATGTCATTTTACGACACTGTTGTTGAAAGTCATTTCTTTTAGTACTTGTGCTAAAAGTATTTTTCTTTTAACACAGTTTTGGTACACATTTGGGCCGGTATCTCACGAATACATTCTGATGTTAGTTTACAAAATCCTCTATTGCATTTGGATTATCAGCATAAACCTTCGATTTCGCGTAGCTTCATAGGAAAAAAACGCACGGCGACAAATCACATAATCGTGCTTGGATAATTCTGTGGACCATGTCGTGATATCACATTATCACCAAACTGCCCTTGCAATAGCTCGATGGTTTCGTTGGCGGTATGGCCGTGCGACTTCTGCCTTCTTCCACGTGAAATTAAAGGTTTATGCTATAACAGTCTATAGAACTAAAGAGATTTAGAAACCAACATCAGGAATATTATTCGTGAGATACTGACCCAAATATGTGAAACATGTCATGCTAAATTTGACTGATCGAATTCGCTAGGTCAACAAAGTCGTAGAGGATATTTGGCTCGATATTATTTTTAAATTATAATTGTTATTGATTGGTCTTTTAAATAAAGTAAACATATTTGTACGACCGGCGTAAATACAATTTTACGCCCTGATTAGCGTAAATTGCATTTTTGCCCCTAGGGCAAAAAGTATCAAAAACGCCCGCAACTATAAATGAAGGCATAAAATAGCACTTTTACGCCCTAGGGCAAAATTTATCGCCCGCATTTATAAATTTGTAAAACAATAATACAATTTAATAATGCCACAACAATTAATTTAATTAAGCATGTGTTAAAAGTATACTGATTACAATTTAAAACATTAAAAGCTGGGAAATTTTCTTCTAACTACAGATAATGCTTGTATAAAAATTTCAGTACAAAAATGTTCTTTGCACCTCTGGCGTAAAGCACTTTTAAGCCCACAGCTGATTGTTGCCCTCGCAGAGCCTGGGCAACAACTTTCAGTCGCGCGAAAGTGCTATTTCACGCCCTTGATACAAAAATATCTATTTGACCCTGTAGCAATGTTTGTGTTTAAATAAATTTTAAAATCCTAAAGCACTAATTGGATCACCCTTAATATGGCCAATCTTATTGGTGGCTGTTACACAATTTACTTTGGTAAGATTTGTACCCAAGTGGAGAGAAATCTCATTCACCAAAATCTTGGACCAAATTTTGGTCAGAAATTTTCATTAGCTCTTATAGCGAGTCTTCCATATAACCCTCTGCTACCTGACTAGGTTTCCATCCACCGTGAAATATATAAATATAATTTCTCCATATTAGGGTTTCCTGTTCTCCATTTTAGTTTGTACTTGTGGCCCAAAGACTATTTCGATAAGAATTAGCGTTTTAATAATATGTTTTAGCTTTACGACCTTGAAAGAAGTGTAGTTCAGTGAATACTAGTAGTTCATGGGCCAGTAATTAAACCTATTTTTATGGTAATAACACTTCTAAAACCTTTTTTTAGGGAGATGGGGTTCTTTTTAATAAGTCTACCCGAATATTCATACCACCATAAATGGAAGCGGCGAATTAACCCAGCCTGTCAATGTCAAATGTTTCGGGTGTCGGACCAGGCAAGCGTGTCACTTTTATCGGACACGCTTACCACAATGTTTTACATGCAATTTTAAACATTGTGCCATAAATCGCAAGTGTTGTAGTCACGAAACCATAAAGCCCATTGACATGTTTTGGGTATCGAATTGGGCGGATTTCGTAACTGAGAGCCTGTCACTGTCAAATGTTTCGGGTGTCGATGTCGGTTCGGGACATATGCGTCACTTTTTTATTGGACAATTTTATCACAATGTTTTGCATGCAATTTTTAAACCTTGTGCCAAAATCGTAAGTTTACAGTTACTAAACCCGCACAATCCGATACCCAAAACATGTCAATGGGCCCTATGGTTTCGTGACTACACTATGTTTAAAAATTGCAATGTCATGACCAATGCTGTCCGACAAAAAATGAGGCGTTGCCCGGTCCGACACCCGAAACATTTGACGTGGCAGGCTGGGTTAATTCGCCACTTCCATATATGGCGGTATGAATATTCGTGGTAAGGACTCTGAACCCCACTAAAAGGGTTTTAAAAGTGTTATCATAAAGTGAATTTCTTAACTGACCCAGGGACTATAGTTTTAACCAGAACCGAATACCAAATACTGTGTCCTGAATTACACTGACAATGCCAAACATTTTTTCACAAAAAAGGCTGTGGACTAGTTCAAATTAATTTTTATATGCCAAACAGATCTGTAGTAAGATTAGCACCAAATTTAACAAATGAACTAGCTGAGGAACGTTGGAAGTAATTACCAGAGTAAAGATGGGACTCAGACAAATTTAGAAATTTAGCCATCTGGGTTCTGTTTTTGAGACCCCCTTTTATATTAAGTAGTACTCTCAGTAAAAAAAAGTGTATTCAAGTAAGCATTTCTTATTTTAAGAATATTTCCTACGACCACATGTGAAAGTAGCAAAAGCACGAAAGTTTTTATGCATAGAAAATGCCTCACATACACTAGTGTTGCAAGTAATTTACCGGACTAGTGTTGCAAAGTATAATGTAAAGCTATCATCGCTGTCATAATGGTATTTAAAAAATTAATTTGGCTGGTAACTGAAACTACATTGAAAAAATCAGGCGTATTTGGTGGGAACCTTTTTAAATTCTGAAATGTTTAAAGTTATACAAAGCTACTAGGTCAAATAATAGGTACTTCATACTCAAAAAAATAATCATTGTGTTACTTGCACTGAAGGAAGGAAAAAATATCTTGATGGATTACAAAAAAATTTTAATGGTCTAAATACAGTTCCTATAACACAATTAATTTTAAAATAAATAAATTGGGGTTATGTTCACTAATCATTTTGTAGCATGTGCTTTCCACTTGCATATAAAAAATAAAATAAGAGGTAACTTTCTGTGGGATTCAAGGTTACTTTTTATTCTTAGTTTATGTTATTTGTCTGTACAAATGTCTTTCGGTAATTGAGTATATTAAACTCATGCCCGAAAATAAATACGGGAATAACATTACACAATTTTATGTATTTTTCCAAGATAAATCACCCTCGTACAATCACTCGAGACGCGCACTTTCAGACTAGACTAGTCATATGTCAAGGGGATGAAATAGGGATGAAAAATTCTCCATCACATGATTTATAAGCCTTAATATGGCTTGTTTTACGGGATTACGCCACGTCCGTCGAGATTGCCTGGATAACTCCGGCACTTTGCAATGCTTTGTTATGTAAAGACGAGTGCATTTTCTCAATTTTCTACATTTCCCGCATTTTCCGAGGTCCAGGCGGAATTCGCTTTGAAGTTTATTAAATAAAAAAATATTTAATTTAATATTTAGTTAATTATTGCAAATTAAAATTAAGCTTGCAAGGTTGGTAAAAAGCCCTCATCGGCATAATTTTGAACTAGTATAAAACCGGCTACTCATTACGCGGTACTTGGCCAGTAACTTTGACTCGGAATATACTTGGCAAGTACTTGTCAGAGTTCCAAGTAAGCTATCTACATAACGCGTCTACCTATAGAATTGCGAGTTTTTGAAGGTACAAGTAATAAACAACAAAAGTAGTTTTTAAAGATGGACAAAAGTGAAACGACAGTTTTAGCTGCTTTTGTAACAATCAGTTGTGGTTATATTTTTATTAAAAAATAATAAAAGAGAAGTGCAAACGTAGAAGGTGGTGGGTTACATCTTTTAACAATAGTAAAGATAGGTTGGTTTCGTGACTGTAACAC
This sequence comes from Listronotus bonariensis, assembly GCA_014170235.1. Lineage (NCBI taxonomy): Eukaryota > Metazoa > Arthropoda > Insecta > Coleoptera > Curculionidae > Listronotus > Listronotus bonariensis. The sequence continues at coordinate 95,621 of JACEGR010002620.1, read as the reverse complement.
TTACGATTTATGGCACTATGTTTAAAATTGCATGTAAAACATTGTGGGTAAACTTCTCCGATAAAAAAAGTGACGCGTTTGCCCAGTCCGACACCAGAAACATTTGACATTGCCAGGCTGAATTAAAGCGCCGTTTCCATATGGCGGTATGAGTATTTGTGGTAGACTTGTTAAAGGAAACCCCTAAAAGGTTTTAAAAGTGTTAATATCATGAAGTCTTACAACAAATATAATTTTGTAAATTATGTTTATCCTTGTTACCGTATATTTTTTATAACCTTGTATAGATATAGCATTTTGTCAAATTATACTCCTAATTGCCATGAAGTCAAATTTTTAAATCTAGTTAATCCTTTATTTTTAAAATAGCTGATGATACATTCTTTTTGAGAATAAAGAGTAGGTTTAAAAAATATGAAAAAATATACAGTTTAAAATAACATGATTGTCCTATATCGAAAATTAGCCATTATTTTTGTGGGCCCATTAAAATTTACAACCAAATGGTTAAGATATGATTAAACACTTTTTAAAATAATCCAAGGCTTTCTGCAGACAACCTCGTCTTAATAACAATATTTTCTTTAAAGTTGCTTGCGATCAACCTGGGTCCAAATAGAGACAGGCCGCCCTGTATATAAACATAGGTCCGATTGTTTTGCAGTGCAGAGTTTAAAAAAATATTCCTCTGCAATATTATTTTATTATTTTTTTATTACGCAACAAAACCAAAACATCCCACGGTATCTAACATTTACAATAAAACTATCGAATTTTAAATAATAATAATAATAAAATGTTTCTTGTTAATTTAGAAATATAAAATTATCTAAAAGAGTCATAAAACAAAAAAATTAGTTTTTAAATATTTGTCAAAAAAAAAAATGTCGAGGAGTAAATCCTAAATTTAAAAAAAAAACACCCTGTGTCTTTGAACTAATGGATTGACTAACCTTTGTTTATAATTTATTTTTTAATAAAAAATAGTTTTCGAACTCGCTTTTAATTTTTTACCACAATAAGAATTCACCCTGTATAACCAAATATGTTTTGAAGAAATTGACTTATTTATATTTATGTAATTTTTATAAAACAAGTTGCCTTGGCCACGTGGAAAGCTGTTTTAGCGCTTTTAATAAAGTGTGCGTTTAACCCCGCCAGTCACTTTTAACATTTTTGGGAGTTGAACTGGGCAAACGCGTCACTTTTTCTGTCGGACAAGTATAACCACAATGTGCCCATTTACATGGTTTTATATCGAACTGAGCGGGTTTCGTAACTGTAACCCTCACCAGTTTTGGCACAATGTTTAAAAATTGCATGTAAAAAATTGAGGTTAACTTGTCCAACAAAAAAGTAACGCGTTCGCCCAGTCCGACTCCTAAAAAATGTCAAAATTGACAGGTGGGGTTAAAGCACCGCTTCCATTTTATGGCGGTATGAATATTCGTGGTAGACTTGTCCAATGGACTTTCCTAAATAGGTTTTAAGAAGGTTATTATAATGAAATTTATTTCATTGATCGCTCAGATACTATAAGTAAAGCATATTAAAATTTAATTTTACCGGGCTAACAAACCAATTAAAAGTGTTGAATGTGTTCGTCCGAGCAAAGTGAATTCTACGCAAGTTGGTTTTGGTGAGTCGCAGCCAGTGACAAGAGCAGCCTAAGATAAACTTTAAAAATATATGCGAACAACGTGAGACAATCCCTTTAGTCCTACCAGTTGGGTACCCGCAGCATCGCATGGTGGGTATGGGATTCTCGGTAGATAAAGCCCTACAGGCTCCTGAACTCAAGCTTAATGGGTTGTGCACGCTGTGCAACCCAACCGTCTATTCACTCAGCACTCCTGATTATCCAAATCGGGAATGATCCGTTTGGCGTCGAGTGGTTTCTACTGTACTCTCCACTGTCAACTGATCAATCGTATATCTTTTCTTTGCAATTCCTCGTGTTTTATCCTGGGTTTGACTTATCAAAAGGGCGTGGGGCAGATATCTTATCTACCCAAGCCCAAGGCGCGACTAACTTTCCAGAGTCACGGTGTTATCGTCATGGAGTTTCCTCCCCAGCGCATCTCGACGGGCCATGAGCGTAAGAACCAACGGATAACTCGATGTTGGCTGACGATCCCTTCAAACGTGCCAGGAGTGGTCCTCACTTTCCTCTGGAAAGAGTTTAATAGGAAGTGGGTCCCAAACAAGCGAAGGGGTGACGTCAGGGACCGGTCGAGGTTCATTTAGCGGTAAAGTGTGGTGAACATGGGTACCCGAAGGTATGGCCCCATGTTTGTGGCGCACTTGATCGCAAGGATATAAAGATTCATAAGTTAGCTTGTTAAAGCTCATGGAAACGTGCACCCACAACCCCACTTAGAGCCACTTTTCAAAGCTCATCCTTGGCTGCTCTCGTCACTGGCTGCGACTCACCAAAAACCGACTTCCGAAGAGTTCACTCTGCTCGGACGAACACATCCAACATCACTTTTTGGATAACCGGCGGGACATGTAGCCCTTGGAGAAGTTGTTTTTGGTCCTCAGGATTGTTCCCCAGAGAAGCCACTAGTAATAGTCATCTCTCTGGTACTTGGGTCAGAGCTTTGAGCTCTTTTTTACCTTAACGAAAACCAATTAATAGTTGCTATAATTGATGACTTTTAAAACCGATAATAAATTCAATTTTTGCTAATTAATATTCGACAACATGGCCAACATAGCTTGACATATCGACGGCAACAGAAGAAACGCGACTAATTTCCATTTTACAATGTATACAAATTAAATTCGTCGGCTTGTAAAAATCATCTATTTTATTTGTGACATTTTATTGGAGAGTTATAGCAGTTTTAAATTACCCGTTATTATATACATTAAATTTTCTTAACGTAATTTAGAACCTTGGTCTTTTATATACAGTGTGGTCCATTAAGTGTGCAAGAAATGAGGAACTTCTTTATTTGCAATTATGAAATGTCTTTGACTCTGTTAAATGTATATTACTTTCTAAGTGCAACTCCTGCATCTAGAAATTAAAAAAGATAAGTTTTAAATGTAAAACATCTTATTTGATGTAGGGTATTGAAAAAAGTGGTAAAAAAATCATTTAGAACAAGGATCTTTTACCCGTTTTTAGCATATATTTTAATACAGTTTACAGTGAAAACGTAAAAATTTTATGAGCTGGTCAAAATTAAAAAATAAGATTAAAAAATTAAATTCTAAAAGCTGAAAACAATTAGAGAATTGGTCATAGGTATTAAATATTTGATGAAATATACTGGAATAAAAATAAAGAGTTTAAAATTTCAAGGTCACTAATTGCTACAAAAAATAGATGTACCACATCAACATCAAAATTCAAAGTCATTTTATGCTGTAACAATTGATCACGAATTGGACACGATTTGTCACATTAATTGGTCAGCAGTAAAATAGAATTAAAAGAAGTTATTTTAATTTGATTAATTTCTACAAAAAAATATTTAGAACCTCAATACTAAAGTTGGAAGCTCATCCGACAGGATATCAATTAGTCATGATTTTTTTATCTTTTAACAAACCACCAAACCACGAAGGCTAAAAACTAAATACTAACGTACCGTGGGTGTCTTAAGCGAGGTAAGAGGGTTTGTTGACACGGGACTTAAATACTTGAAGATTTGGTGGGGAAGGAAAGACCTCCGCGGGCAGCAGGTTCCACGGCCTGGGAACTGCGGGCCTAAAGAACGAACAAAGTGGGAATTTCGGGGCCTGTTCGGTTGGACCGTAAAAGGGATGCATACGCGCGGAACCACGAGTTTCTCTGTTGGGAACCGTAAGTGGAGGAACATATGGGACAATTATTTAAGACACAAGCCATGGAAGTACCTATAAAAAAGAAAGCAAATGAAAAATCCCCCACAGCCCGACGATGTGCAGAAGGGAGGAAGCCTTTCTGTAAAGTGAAGGATCATTAATGGGGCCAGGCGCTCTTTTCTTTGAATAGAATCAAGAATGCTTGAGGGTTGTCGGGGACGCCAGCCCCGCCCCAGATATGAGAACAATATTCCAAGGAGGTCAGATTTGGGACACATACAAGTGTATAGGAAATTATTAGAAGGGGAAAAATACTTTTTGGCTCAAGAAGAGAAACTCAAGCTTTTGCTAGAGCTGCCGTGGCTGCAGATACAATGTGTTTATGCCAGGTTAAGGTTACTTTCAAATATGACGCCCACGAGATTGAAGGTGTCCTTGCTCTGTAAGCCTTGGCCGCTCATAAGTAGAGGATAGGTATTTGATGACTCCTTTCGCGACAAGGAACATGATTGTGTTTTGGATGCATTAAAATGGACGAATTTTTTAGCGCCCCAATCAATATTAAATTGAGATCCTGCGAAAGAGATATCTGCATCGCTCTGCGTTTGTTTTCCAAGTCAGGTTTTGGTGATGGGTTTGTGGAACCTCGGGAGGGTCAAGGGTTGAATTGGTGCAAATTGTTTAGCAAATAATTTTGCCTTTCCTTTAGCGGTAGAAACAATTTTATCTTCCAAAGCTAGTGGCGGAAAAGAACTGGCACAAAAATTCATCACTTGTTGTTCGCAAAGGACCAGAAAGATTTGCTGCCATTTGACCAAGAAAGAACTTTGTTTTTAATACGATTGTCGAAGAAGTCTTTGGCTTCAGAAATTGTTTGATTGTAGTAGTTTCTTGCTTCAATGTTGGCCTGTCGGTTTTATGGACCAGGATCCTGTAGAAACTTTTTGTGAGCATGAACTTTTAAAATTCTAGCTTTATCACAAGATTTGGAAAACCAGGGTTTGTTATTGGATTGTTTGGGGTTCTTGATGGTGTGTGGAATATAGGTTTCAATGCCCAATTGAATTGGTCAATGAGCTGCAGTTATTGGTCAGCGGTAAAATAAACTCTAGAAAAGTTGTTTTAAAATTATTACTTGTTACATAAAATTAGGTGCACCTCAATATCAACATTCAGTGCTTATTTAATGCTATATAAATTGGTCACGGTTTACCAGTCGGTCGCAGTAATTGGTCAGAGGTTTAAAAGAATATACAGGGGTGGTTTTACACAGTTTTTTTTATAGGTATATGTAGGTCCTCAATATGAACACCTAAAGCTCATTCAATATTTTTTTAAATCTAAAATATTTAATTTTGTGCCGCCACAAAATTTTCTGGTCCTTGAATGTCTTCATTTGTTACAAAACTCCTTTTATATTGCTGACCAATTAAATAATCAAACTGACCAATGTTGACCATGTTGTACCCAATTGCATCCTTTTAGATTAAACCTTGAATAATTAATTTAAAGCACTAAATATTTTTATGACCTTAATATTTTAAACACGCTATGAAAGTTGGTGTATGGATGACCAATTCGTCACACTTACCATTTATGACCATTCCGTGACCAATTCGGAGCTATTTTTTAAACCTTAAATTTCACATTTTGAGCCGCTAAATAGATGGGGCTAACTTAATATCTCTTACGGTATTGGGGTAATATTCTCTTATTGGCATAACTATGGGCATAATTAAAAAAAAATTGTTATGTGTAAGGCCTCGGCTAAGATAATAAGCGGAAGCGTCGAGCGAAGAGTATCAAATCTTTGTACTGATAGTCTGGCAACAATATTTTGTGGTAAACAGCGTCTTGAAACATACATACAATAAAAATGCTCCAAGGATAATATTTGTGTATTTCAAAGGGCAACGGCAGTGCTTTTTTTTGCTATCATAAAGATCAAAGGCAGCGCCCTTGCACTCTCCGCTCTCCGCTGGTCGCATACGCTTGGTGTCGTAGTCGTAGCCTAAAACCGCTTTAACTCGTATTTTAATTGCAAAATGTTTACATTACTATTAATACAAATTAATATTTAAATGAGAAATCAAAACCAATTAACACGATATGATTTATAAGCATTCGTTTGTTTTTTTTAGTTTTAATTATTCTATAATTAAATCAAAGTCGGCGATAAGTTATTGAAATGTAATATTATTTCTCTAATGTCACCTTTTATTTGATTTCATGTTATTTATAGACATAAACTATAAATAAAACTGGATGTAAAAGATATTAATGTTAATTTTAATGTAGATAGTTATTGCAAGACTTTATTATTTTACGGTAATGTAATACTTATCCAGTCATACCAACGACAATTAATAAGTGTTAATTTAATAAGGGACATATTTTAGTTACAGACATTTTAAGAAATGCAATTATTAATATTTCTAAAACCCAAATTTCTTATGAGCTTTAAAACACATACACTACATGTATAGTTAGAACCATATTTATTTCATTCTTAAAGCGATGCCGCCAAATACACAAAAAATGATAAAGTAAACAAACCTTTTCGAAAGCACATAGCCTTTGCCAGAACCTGATTACATATTTTTTAGATAAATAAATAAAAAGATTTCGAAAAAACGTATCACGTACTTAAAAAACATCCTCTTATTTCGTCACTCGCGTGCCATAAAACCTGTAATGCGTGGCGTAGTCGTCGGGTTGAATATTTTTTGCTGCAATAAATCATTGTTCACAAAAGGGTTTATTTGCTTTATCATTTTTTTGTGTACTTGGCGGCATCGCTTTCAGAATGAAATAAATATGGGTCTAACTATAATATATTCAATTGTTAATAGTCTTAAAAATATAATTATCATCAGTGTTCTTTCTTCTCTTAACACCAAGAAATCGTCTGGTCTAGATGGAATACCAGCAATCGTTTTAAAAAAATGTGCTCCTGAACTTGCACCTATTTTAACCAGGCTCTTTCGAATTTCTTATGACACGGGTATATTTCCAGACAGCTGGAGAGCTGCACGTGTCCAGCCTATTCCCAAGAAAAGATCTAAATCTCTTCCATCCAACTATAGACCCATTTCACTCCTCTCAATGCTTTGTAAAGTAATGGAGAAATCCATTAACTCGCAAAGTTTTAGGTACTTAGAAAAACATAAAATTTTACATGACAGGCAATACGGATTTCGTCACAAGAGATCTATAGCAGATCTTCTTTCTTTCGTTTCACACAACTGGAAAAAGTCTCTTGAGTTTCTAGGTGAGTCCCAGATCGTTGCTCTTGATATATCTAAAGTTTTCGACCAAGTCTGGCATGACGCACTTCTTAATAAACTTCCCTCCTACGGTCTTCCAACTGAACTCTGCTCTTGGCTCTCCAGTTATCTTTCTAATCGACGTATATCAGTCATTGTTGATGGCCACTCTTCAAGCTTTCACCAAATTAATGCTGGAGTGCCACAGGGTTCAGTGCTAGCACCAACTTTGTTTCTTCTTCACATCAACGACCTTCTTTCTTCCACAACCAATCCCATTCATAGTTATGCTGACGATAGTACCCTTCACTCCACTTTTCAGGTTCCCAAACCAATCTCTCAACCCGACTTGGAAAGCAAACGCAGGGCGATGCAGATATCTCTTTCACAGGATCTCAATTTGATGTTGGATTGGGGCGCCAAAAATCTCGTTCAATTTAATGCATCCAAAACACAATCGTGTTCCTTGTCGCGAAAAAATCATCAAACACTCATCCTTTGCTTATGAGTGGCCAGGTTTTGCAGAGCGGGGACACATTTAACCTTGTGGGCATCACATTTGAGAATAACCTTAACTGGCATAAACACATTGTATCTATAGCCACCGCGGCTTCAAAAAGCTTGGATTTCTTTTCCGAGCCAAAAGTATTTTTCTCCTTCCAATTTATACACTTTGTATGTGTCCCAAATTCGACCCTCTCTGGAATATTGTTCTCATGTCTGGGGAATGGCATCCCCTACAACCCTCAGCATTCTTGATGCCATTCAAAGAAGGGCTGTTCGTCTTATTAATGATCCTTTACTTACTCAAAGACTTCCTTCTCTTGCCCATCGTCGAGCTGTGGGAGATCTATCGCTCTTCTATAGATACTTTTACGGCTTCTGCTCCGACGAATTGTCCAGTATAGTCCCTCCTCTTGCAGTTCCCAACAGAGAAACTCGTGGTGCCGCTCGTATGCATCCCTATACAGTTCAATTGGACAGGCCCCGAACTTCCCATTTCGTTCGTTCTTTTATCCCTAGAGTTTCTAGACTGTGGAACCTGCTGCCAGCGGAGGTCTTTCCTTCCCCCAAATCTTCAAGTTTTTAAGTCCCGTGTTAACAAACTTCCTCTTACCCTGCTTAAGACACCCACGGTACGTTAGTATTTAGGCTTTCAGCCTTAGTGGATTGTTCAAGATAAAAAAAATCATCAGGAATGTTTAATAAACTAGCATTTTTAAATGATCCCGTATATTGTACCGCCATTAAAAGGTACTTTAAAGCGGTTTATGAGAATTACACATTTTTTAAAGAATTCGCTTTAACCCAGGTTCCAAAATAGATTTGTATACGCATTTAATCGATTAACCTTTGCCAACTTGGAATTCAACCAGGATAATATTTTTAAACAGGAAATATCTTTACCCAGGTAAAATATCAGTCACCTTTAATTTTAAAACCACCTTTACTCCATTTTTAATTTAACATGCATTGACATCTTTAAACCTATAAAATAGGGGTCATTATAATATTAGGGATATAATAAGGCTATAATATAATATAGTCCTTGTAAAATAAGGATAATGGGATCAAAATCAAAAGCCACCTAATTCCAGCTTTTTATAAAAATTGTGGTTTGATGCAATCTTTAACCTGTATTTTAAAAGGCTAAAGATGGCAATGCATGTTTTATTAAAAATGGAGGTACGTGGTTTTACAATTAAGGGTAACGATATCTAAAATTAATCTTTTACAAAATAACGAAAATTAAGTTTCAATTCTTTAACCTTTGGTACCTGGTACCCTGCCAAAGCCACTCTGAGTCAAATTTCATAGTCTATCATCGATTCTACCTATGTTGGGATAGATCCAATCAGCTGTATTAGGTTTCACTGGGATTTTAGTTATTTTTTGAACACGTATGTTCCATTTGACCTTCAATCATATTCTTGTTAAAACGAAACATAACCCTTTTGCTTTGTTTAAGGTCGTGCAGAGGTTTTTATGAAATTTGCACAATATTTACCAAGAAGAAAAAATGTGATTTTGTATACAGGTTACGCAAAAACTTAAAACATGATTTTTCTTTAGGAGTGAACTATCTTTATTTTTTATTTTTTTGTAAAATATCATTTGGAAAATTTATTTAGAATAGTATTTTGAATAATTTTATTCGTTTTAAAGAGGTATTAATAAGTTTCATAAAACTGATTTAAGTGATAATAAAAATTAAATATTTCAAATTTTTAAACTAAAAAGCAAAAATAACTCTCATAATTTGCTTTTTAAAAACTTGCTTGCCCCAGATTCATAACCAACACAATTTTTCAGCTGTAAACAAATGTAAGGTGTTTTTACCAAATTTTATAATTCAATTAAAAAAATATTACTATTTTTATTAATTCCAAACTTTATTCTAACTAAATTTTCCAAATAATATTTTGCCTAAAAAGAAAAATAAAGATTGTTAATTCTTGGAGAAATATCATGTGTTTAAAGTTTTTGCGCACCGTGTATACAAAGTAAGTATTTTCTTTTAAGATTTTTGTACAAACAAAACATTTTATCAAGAGTTACTTTTTTCCAAAAATTAAATTTTTGATTCATTGGTCCTCTTGTAAATTCCATCCGTGGACAGTCATTATATTCATACATTCATTAAATTTAGTCGATCAACCAATCATAACCAAAAGAAATCGGTATTTACCACTGCGTTTAGGCGGGTTGGGTTGACTATGGTGTTGACCATTAATTCATATAATTTTGCTTAAAGTTATCTCCGAGTTCTGTCATTTAAAACCCATTATAAGATACTGCGATTAATACAGTTACATTTTCGGTAGCTCGCTTAAAGTTAATGGGAGTGGTTTTTCCTATTTAAACAAAATTATACAGGCTTCTCATTTAAAAACTTACTACTTAAGTTATTTGCGAAAAGACACAGATTTAAGAAAATTGCCGAAACACGTCAAGATATTTATTGAAGGAGAACGTTTTTACAAAAATTGGACGGCGCCCCTTTAATCCTTTAACACCTTCACCATCCCTTCCACCAAGGTCACCACCTCAAAATTATTAAATGAGAAGCAGGGTCAAGAAATACATCATTTAAGGCCGCTTTTAGACTGGCGACTTTTGTAGTCGAAGTTGACCGCAAAAAGTCGATCGTTTGTGGTTGATTGTTGCTACTTGCAGTTGTCATTTAACAACCATGGAAAAAGCGATTCCTTTTCATACTGGCGTTTTTGGACTGCAACCGAACTTCTGCCGCTGATTGTCGCCGATCCCGTCGACTGACTACACGTTAGTTACAACTACAGTTGTAGTCGAAATTGGCGACAAGACGCCGATATTTTTGTAGTCATCTTCGACTGCCAAAAATCGCCCGTCTGAAAGCGGCCTTAAAGTTTCTGATAAGTACTTTATAACCCTAAAATATTAAATCAATATCTCCCCCTTCTACGAAATGGCGGTACTTTAAAAATTACCCAAATACCTGATTGGGATGGCCATATTTCTGAAACTAGTAAAGTGAGATAACTTAGCTATTGGGGTATTTCCTTCAAACTCTTTTAAAGATCTTTTTATTGGTAATATAATATACAGGGCGCTTCTTAAAAAAATATACACTGTTTATCCTATCCTGTATATTATCACTAGTATCACCTTTTAAAAGACTTGTAAAAGAGCCTTTAGAAAATACCACATTAGTTACATCTAACTTTATCAGTTTCAGAAATACGGCCATCTCAAATGGGTTTATGGGTTATTTTTTAAATACCGCTATTTTGTAGTAGATGAATATATTATATATGTACTAGAACTTTATATTATAGAGTTAAAAAGTTCTGGAGAGTTAGGAGCTTTAAAATGATGTATTACTCGACCTCCCTTATTATTTAAGAATTTTAGGGAGGTAGCCTTGGGGTTAAGGGGTTAAAGGGGTGCCGTCCAATATTTTGTAAAAACGTTCCCTCTAAATAAATATCCAACCGTGTGATTTTCTCAAATCTGTTTTTTTCGCAGAAAACTTAAGTGGTAAGTTTTTAAATGAACACCCTGTATATACGTCCGTGGTATTATTACCGCGGTTAATACCGTTGAATTTTCGGTAGTTTGCTTAATTCTAATTTAAATGGTTTTTCTGTTTTTTTGCACAAAATTGTATAAATATTTCCTAATTAAGTATACCTTAAAAATATTTAACTTCTTTGCGCTCTTTCTCATTTAAATCCTATTTTTTCTTAATTTTCTTTCTGCTCTATTTTGTAAGTTTCCTTTACCACTTATCTTAGGATATAGGGTGCATAATATCTAATCCGACAAACTCTAAAAGGTGATTATGTAATATATGCTAAAATATGAAAAAAAATATCATATAAATATTTCTAACTTCTAAATGTCTTACTTTTTAAACTACGGGGTGTTAAAAATTTTTAAAAAATACAGGTTGTCCGGAAATTACGCGTCAGGATTCCTGTGGGCGATTCTGCACAAAATGAATGTAACAAACCTCTATACAATTTTTTCGAAAACTCAAAATTAACGGTGAGATACAGGGTGTTGCAGAAAAAAACATTTGTTACTGTACTGATTTTCGCCAAATTTTTCATACCTATCAATAACAAAATTAACGTAAATAACGTTTGTTTTCAAGGCTTGCTTTGCTAATTTAGAAAACTAGACTTTCTAATTAAACGTACGTAAATGTTTAAAGTCGTTTTCTCGGAAATCGTTTACTTTAGGTTAATGCAATGAGAAGACCTTTTTAAAAGATATTTTATTGCTTTTTATTAATTTATTATTTAAGTTTATAAAAGAAATGAAACAAAAAAATGTAAGTTATTTTTCTTAAGTGAAGGACAGTTTAGGGCCTTTGGCACTAACTACTGGCGTCAAATTAATAAGGTGAATATAAAGAAACAATAGTAATATATGTGCAAAATTTGACGAAAATCAGTACAATAGAAAAAAGTTATTAGCAAAAATAACAATTCTTTTTTCTTTAACACTTTTTCTTTATCTCCGTTATTTTTGAGTTTTCAAAAAATTTTAGAGAAGTTTGTTGCATTAATTTTATGTGCAGAATCGTCTACAGAAATCCTGACGCCTAATTTTCGGACACCCTGTATATATCGTTTTTATAATAACTTATATATACCAAGACTGTTTTGTGACTTGTGACTTGGAGACTTGTCTTCCCCGTGGCGCAGTGGACAAAGCTTTGATCTTCGAAGCCAGAAGTCGCCGGTTCGATTCCCAGCAGGGGAGACATATTAAGGTAGTAGTTATTTAAAAATAACGACTGTGGTGGCACTACCGCCTTGTCTAAAAAGGTGTTGTGAAATATCATAAGTGCATGTTTCAGTGCTTGGACAACGTTGACGGAACAGGGGGAACGATGGGTTAAACATCTAATAACCCAACACCCACGGTACTCTGATATTTAGGCATATGCCTTCATGGAATGTCAAAAAATAAAAAAAGACGTCTCCTATGCATTAAAAGACATTTTTTGACATACAAAAAAAATTACCACTGTCGTCCATAGGGAGTTTGGGATAAATATTAAAAAAAGGCTACGACACTGCATTATTTAAAAGATAAAATATATTTTTTTAAATTTCCCTTTAGTTTAGAACAAATGTGATTACTGGACTTTTTTTCTGTTTGATGTACGGTTCTTGCATAAAAAAAAATAGAAACCATTTTTGGCATGGTCATTTCTTATTATTAACATTAACTTTTACAGTAAAAAATATTCTTTGGTATTTAATTATTAATTAGAAAAGGATTTTGTCATGCCGGAAAATGGTTTCTATTTATTTACGCTAAAACCGTACATCAAACCAAAAAGTCAAAAAATTTATTTTATAAAAGTTGCAATGGGGTACCATTTTTTTGAAAAAGTATATACCCTAAACCCCTTATGGACGACACTGGTAAAAATATATTTTTTCTTTTATGTTAAAACAATTTCTTTTGATGTATAGAAGAAGTTTCCAAATTTTTTAAAACTATCTATATTGTTATAAAAGTTATTATAAAAAAAGAACAATTTTCTAAAATGTTTAACACCTCATACTTCAAAAACTAAGACGTTTAGGACATAAATATATATAAAGTTTTTTTCTTATTTTTCATTGTAGAATCCCCCTTAAAGTTTGTCGGTTAAGCTATTGGATCCCTGTATATGTATACTCTAAAATCTAAATATAGCTCACCTTGTTCAGCGAACGATATAATCTCCCTCGTTCTGCCATAAAAATCATCAGCATCCACTGTATCCATATTTCCACTTTTCTCACTTGTCGTGGGAAATTCCTCCTCCTCGAACCCTTTCAAAAACTCCCCTCTTCCGCCCTGTACAAAGTCTCCAAAACCACTTCTCTAGGAAGACTATGGGTAATGTTTGGTTTCCCCTTAAACCTAATTTTTGTAGGATTTGTTTTTTATTGCCTCTAATCTTAATTTATCAGATTCTATACGTTCTCTATCTCTATCGTGCTTAAAAAGACAATTTGGGCAACTAAGGACAGGATTTTAGAGCTATCTTCCGAAAGTAAACTTTTCTCTAGCTGCGTTTTTCCGTGTTTGTGCCTTATAGGTACCTCATTGGCCAGGCTACATGATACGGTTTTAATTGCGGTACTGCAGAGAAGATAAAGGCAAGAAATCATTATTGTCCAACTTACAGCTCTTCTATTGTAATAGTTTTTATAAACAGCCATATTGAAAGGTTCTACGGGGGTTGGACGGCGCTTATTTGCTCCAATTTTGAAAATTTTCTAGTTATTACCTACTAGATTGCCTAACTACGTGTATTTGCGGCATTTTCTTCAGTTTTTACCGCGTATGTCCAGTGAAAATGTGTCTACACCCCTCTAAAACCCGGAGCGAAACATCAGTTCTCTCAAAAACTTCCAAAAACATTTTTGCGCTCGTTTAAATCTTATTTCTTTTCACTAAAAATCACTTAAACCACTGTCAAAATCCACTTTATTCGTGAAATTCCATTAGATTTTAAATGTGTCTTTAATTGTTTAAAAAATAATTAACGTTTGTCGAATGTTTAAACAAATGAACGAAAAAATGAAGATCGCGAGGTCCGAATGTCTTCGCGGGAGGCCGTGAATGCGCGACCCGTTAGCTGCATACGGCGATTGAATAACAACTGAATACGCTCGAGCATGGCACTCTTTCGTTTTCCAAGTTTTGACTTCTGGATCGGTTTTGATTATGGAAATTTGGTTTTGGGCATCGATGATTTTTTTAACTGACATTTTAAATGTTTAACTGCACTTTGAAATAAGAGAAAGTATGTCCTAATTTAGTTTAAAAATTGTAAAACATAAAGTATTGTTTTTTTAAAACAAAAATTATTAATGCTAAAAATAATAAAATTCAGTACAAAAAAGTTGAATTTATTATTTGGAAACTCATTTAAATTCATAAATCAAGTTGTGAAAAATAAATAAACTGCAATTTCTAACTGCAAAAGCCCCTATATTTTATAGTACGGTAAAACATAAAATATATTTTTTTAAATTCATATACAGTATGTCTACTGACGAGCTTAACTATACCAGTATTTTTTTATTAAAAAAAAGGGAATTTCTCATAAAAATGTTTGCTTCATATAAAATGCTAAAAATAGCCATAGGACATACAGGGTAATTTAAAACTGCGAAAATGTTGCATAAACAAAAACAAATAATATATATAAAATGGTTATTTTAACACTTTGTGCAAATGTTATTATTTCGAATGTAAATATTTCTAACCTCAAGTATTATTTTTCAGTTTTGACTTTTATTGCGTTTGCTCTAATGACCAATTAAATTTTATAACATAAGATTTCGTGCAAAAGTAACTACTTGACGCACGCAAGTAAAAAATATATAGGTTTAAAACTACCTAATTAAAAAGCTTCAAAATCAAGAGTGTGTAATTTTTTTGTATTGCTTATGGTTTCTAAAAAAATTTGGGGTAAATAAAAAAATCTTGAAAAAATATATTTAGTTAAAAAGTAATGGAATACAAGCATTAAATAAAATCGCCTTGTAATATACAGAAAGATTTAAAATTTCAAAGATGTTATATGGCAAATAATATTAAAAGTTTTTTTACTTATTATTTAAATAGCATGAAAATTTAATCAAAATTTTAACTTGTTGTTAAATAAATCATTGTATATTTTAGGTAAGCCTGATAATATTAACATTTTTAATAAAACACAGTTTTGAAGTGCATATTTTTACTGCAGTTTTTCTATTTATATAAAAAGAATGATGTTTGAAATATACACTACTCAAAACAATTATCGCTTATGCTCGATTAACTTTAAATCGCCCCGTATGATGTGCTGTTGAAAGGGAGTAGTCAAATTTGTGATTATAAAATATCAGAAATGGGTAAGGGTCTAAATTATTAACAAATGAGATTTCTCCCTTTTAACAGCACATTATACAGGGCGATCAAAAATTAATCATTTTTTCAATTTTTTTATCACCCCGTAGGATTTATTGCTTACACTAAAAACAACGGTTAATATAAAGTTACAGCTTCACGTTTTCTTAACATTTTTTTTTAATTGTCTTAATAACTTATTATTTATAGAGATTTGGCCATTTAAATCAAAGCATTTTTGTATTAAAGCTTATGAAAAAAACCGAGCATATGCGATAATCCCTTTTAAAACAAAATAAAAAACACATTTAACACATGTTACTGTCCCACACTGTATATGGTTGGTTATTATAATGTGTTAAATGTGTTTTTATTTTGTTTTAAAGGGATTATCGCATATGCTCGATTTTTTCATAAGCTTTAATACAAAAATGCTTTGATTTACATGGCCAAATCTCTTTAATAATTAAGTTATTAAGACAATTAAAAATAAAATGTTAAGAAAGCGTAAAACTGTAACTTTATATTAACCGTTGTTTATACTGTAAGCAATAAATCCTACGAGTGATAAAAAAATTGAAGAAATGAATAATTTTTGATCGCCCTGTATAATGTGCTGTTAAAGGGAGAAATCTCATTTGTTAATAATTTATACCCTTACCCATTTCTGATATTTTATAATCACAAATTTGACTACTCCCTTCAACAGCACATCATACGGGAGCGATTTAAAGTTAATCGAGCATATGCGATAATTGTTTTGAGTAGTGTATAATGGTGCATATTTATAAATATAATATATTTTAATTGAAACCTAATTTTTAGTTGTTTTAGTTTTCAATGTAATTGTTAGCAATTTTGATTAGTCTGTATATTATAGAGTATAGTTTATTATAGCTTCTAATATTTAAAATAAAGCAAAAATAAAAAAATATTTAAAAAATTAAATTGAGTCCATCCGGGAACACACTGTATATTGGTCAAAGTTAGGGATATTTAGAAAGGCTACAATACAGGTCTTTTAGTAATATTTAATTAAGGAGATGATCCATTCAAGAGGGTTATACACTAGTGATGCCTATTTGAGTAATAAATTATATAAATTTTCCTGAAAAATGGGTCCTATTTTTTACTAAAATTATCTATGTTTAAAAAGGTAAAATATAAACAGCTTCTTTGGACTATTTTATTAATATATAGATTAAAATGCCAACGTTTCGATGCTAGTTAGCTTCATCATCAGGCCCAGATTATTTTAATAAAAATAATTAAAATTTAACAACTTCAGTTCTTTTCATATGGAAAACTTTTTTAATAATAATTTTACGAAAAATAAATTCTTTATAAAAAGTTCTGCATGATCTAAAACCTATAAATGCAATCATTAGATATTAATTTTTTCAGTACTATACGAGGTATTTTAAAAAATATAAATTTTGTTCAAGAGGAAAGTACCCTTTTATGAGGTATTTGTATTTCTAAAAATGTTTCCTAAATTATAATTCTCAATATTTTTAAAAATAGACTTTCCTCTTGAACAAAATTCACAGTTTTGAGATACCTCGTATACTACTGAAAAAATAAATATCTAATGATTTTATTTAAGGTTTTAGACCATGCAGAGCTTTTATAAAGAATATTTTTTGTTAAATTAATAATAAAAAGTTTTCCATATGTAGAGAACTTTGGCGGACACGCTGTATAAAAACTACCATCATTGCCGCAGAATAAAATATAACTAATATAATATAATTATTTATTCTGCGGAAATTATGATGGTCCTTATAGTAGTTGAGTTTTTACGTGTTTTAAATCATTTTATTATAAATAATTTGGCCCTGTTAATGATGCTAACCACTATACGGCATCGAAATGTTAACTACTTGAATTTTTTCGACTAAAATTATCTAGATTTATTATAAAAAGACCAGTTATAAATACTTAATAGACAAGAGTTTTTATTTTGGAGGGTAAAACACCATTCATCAATTTTAGGCGAAGAACCAATTTGAAAAAGATATTCACCAATCGGTTATGTTGACGTTTAAACAATGTATCATACGTCAAAGTTGTCACCATTTAATACCGCGGTTATAATTGGTTGAAAGCCTAAAATTGATGATTATCAATGATTGAAACAAATCGTTGCAAGTGATGACGTGACTTAATAAAATACTGAAGAAAATCAGACCAGCAAAATCAAAAATAAAAACAAAATGCAGAATGATGCTTATTTATCAACATTTCTTAATATTATTTTCAAACAATCATAGAAAAACCAAAGTTCATCAAAATTACTGTGTATTAATAATTCTTAATAAATTTGATAAAATAAATTGATATTACTTAGACCAATGTAGAGTACTATAATTATTATTTTTGTTTATTTTGAGCTCAGAATTATTTATAAATATAGGTTAGTGACGCACCTAAAGGTAAACCAAAAATTATGTTTATATATTTTTTTGCATTTTGTGACTTATTGATTATTAATTTTAAGAAGTACTAGCAAAATTATGACTAATAGTCCCTAGACCAGTAATGAAATAAACTTCTTGATAAGAACACTTTTAAACCATAGATAACCTACATTTAGATCCGCAGTGGCAAGAAGCATTTTTCGGATTTTTACGACCTCGCGCAGTAAACAAACGGATGGGTGGACGAACATGCGCACTTAAAAGCCGTGGCAAAATTTAAACACTGGCACCTCGTACCCTCCGTCCGCAGTCTGACCGTGACGCTCATTAGCTACCGTACTTCGAACAGAAAACCAGACGCCGCCGACAAATTCTTTCCGATAATGCGGATAGTCTGTTTGGCGCCAGGTACGTTTACTCCTCAACTTGCTTGCGCACAAACCGGTTTTTTCGCCCATGAAATGTAACTTTTATTTCGCGCAGGTAATAACATTGGCAATCCATCGAGATCAGTATTTTAAACCCCTTTTAGGGGGTTCCTTTTATGGGGTATCACGAATATTCATACCGCCATATATCGAAGTTGCGCTTTGACCCAGCCTGTCAATGTCAGTCTCGGGTGTCGGAATGGGCAAAGCGTTACTTCTTTTGTCGAAGTTTACCACAATGTTTAACATACAATGCTTTAAACATTGTGCCAAAAATCGTAAGGGTTATAGTCACGAAACCCGCGTAGACCGATACCTGAAACATGTGTTTGAGCCTCATGGTTTCATGACATCAACTCTTACTACTTTTTGGCCCAATGCATGTAAAAAATTGTGTTAACTTCTCCATAAAAAAGTGAGCGTTCGCCCAGTCCGACACCCGAAAGAAAGCATTTGACATTGACAGACTGGGTTAAAGCGCTGGTTCCATATATTGTCAGTGTAATTGAAAAGTACGTATCTCCATTTTTGGAAATTTTAGAGATCGTTTTGTTAAGCATAATTTTACAGTGATGTGTGGTAGCATATAGAAAAAACAATTTAATATGAAAGAAAATATTGTTTTTTTCATATTAAATTATTTTTCTTACTATATGCTACCACACATCACTGTAAAAATTCTGCTTTAAAAAATGCTTGTTTAAGATTTTTAAAAAGGAGTTACAGCGCTTTGTAAATAACACTGACGAACGGTATAAATATTTGTGGTAGGCTCGTCAAATGGACCCCCCAAAAAGGGTTTTAAAGTATTTTTATCATGAAGTCCATTTCATTACTGGCTCAAGGCGGTATTAGACGAATAATTTATTCCCGTTCACACAATACAAACAAAGTTACTTAAAAATGAAGAATAATTCGGTATTTTTCTAAAAGATGCCGTCTAACGAAGTTGTGTGCCTTGGAATTTGTATGATGGGTGACAATTGGATTAGGAAATTAACAAAAAGAAGCAGAGCCAAAACGTCGTCGTTGGTGGGTGAGACCATCGATTTCAGGAAGAAAGGTCCCGGGTCCTAATTCTTGAGCATAAGGGAATGGACTCGATCACATCGCCAAAATGATCGTTCACTTCCCCGGCTGTTTTTCTACAGTCGCGCACACAGATGCGTAATGGGTGCAGTCGTTTGCGTGCAAGAATACCTATTTAAGCTTTGGAGAGAACTTCGCCCACTTTTCTCCTGAGAACGCTGTTCCCCAGTTCCAAGAATAAGGCAGCTGGGAGCTTCAAACATGCTACTAAGAGAACTAGCGAAGAAGATCCCGAATCATATCGCAATCATCTTCAAATCTAACTATATAATTTATGATTTTAAAGACACTAAGTAGTAGTTCTTAAAATGCTTTAAAAGGAGCAACGTGTTCTAAT
Organism: Listronotus bonariensis; assembly: GCA_014170235.1. Classification (NCBI taxonomy): domain Eukaryota; kingdom Metazoa; phylum Arthropoda; class Insecta; order Coleoptera; family Curculionidae; genus Listronotus; species Listronotus bonariensis. Next base: position 75,892 of record JACEGR010002620.1, on the reverse strand, counting down.
CGTTTCACTTAAAAACCATGCTGATATAGCTACAGTCCACCTACTTAACCCTACAAGAGGTGCGACGGAATGAGAGATCCCCAGTGAACATTCATTTCATGTCTAGACGTGTGAATAATGCCGAATGCCGATATCCAGCACCGGTTGATCGGTTCACGCAAGGTTCACTAATAAATTCATTATTCATTTTTATTTTACTCTATGTTCACATATTTCACTTTGAGTGAAAGATGCAACATGAAAGAAAGAAGTGAACGAAAAGTAAATCGTCTGATGCCGCCTTTATGAGACTGTTGAACAAAATTATTATATCCTAAACTAATAAAGATAGACATATATCAAATGTGGCATTTTTGTAAAGCTCTTTGGACATCCTTATAATGGTGATATAATATACAAGGTGTCTCATTTAAAAATATTATTATTTTGCCCTACCCTGTATATCTTAGGAGATAATAAAAAGTCGATAATTGTTTCGAAAACTACAGAACTTCCAATATACTAATATTTTTGTTTATTTTAGTAAAATAAAACTAAATGTATACCTGGACTTTCCGAAGTATTTTACCCTTATTATATGCAGTAAGGGCTAAAAGTCTGGAATAAATTCGATTAAAATTGAAAAAATGCTTCTCAGCGAAACACTCGGACAAGTCAATTTTATGATTTTAAAAGGAACCATTATTTCGTTACTTTTACCCCTGAATTGCAACCCTCTAGCAGGGTGAGACTCACCCTGAAACCTTAAATAGAAAGAGGGGTCGAGTAATACCTTATCTTGAAGATCTTTGACCCTGATTACAACTATTAAGTTTGAATTATCTGCTATTAATGCCTGTTGATATGACAGCTTGTATAAAATTTTGGTTTTATTTTTTTAATGTACAATATTAAAGTACCTGTGTTGGTTAAACTTCAATTATCATATTAGGATTTGGCAAGTGAAGTTTAACCAATTGTTTAAATGTCAATGAGACAATTCAGAATAAAATTTAAGGGTGAATCACACCCTCGTCAGAAAGATTATTTAATATGTAACTTTGTAGAACGTTTAACCCTTATTATATTCTCCGAGTTAAGTCCAGCTTTCTTTTACAGGTAACTTAATATCATAAATTAAAAAATAAAATCAAAATTTTGACAAGCTGTCATATCAATGGAAATCATTTCAGAGGCTTTAAACTTTGCAGTTGTAATCAGCATCAAGAGACCTTTAAAATAAGGTATTACCAACTCCTCTTTCCATGCATTTAAAATTTTGGGGTTAACTCTCACCCTGCTAGACGGTTACAGTTCAGCGGGTAAAAGTAGAAAAAAATGGTTCTCCCTAAAATTAAAAATTAAGATGTCCAAGTGTTTCGATAAAAAAATAATTTGTTTAATTTTAATTAGATTTATTCCAGAATTTTGGCCCTCACTGTATAAAACTGTAAATATTTTTTTATAATTAATAAGTTGCACTTATTATGTCTGGGTCATTAGTATCTTAGATGTTGAAGTCATTTCTTATTAGTGCCATTACAACTTTTTTCGCTTTCCTGTCAAAAGTCCTACTACTTGTCTTAGCTGAGATGCGCTCCAGCTGGAGGCCCTCGGTTTTTAGTTCCTTGGAAGGATCGCCCAGTGTCTCCTTCTGCATGTCTTTGGCCAGGTTGATGTATGCCAACGAGCAAGCTGTTGTTGTTGAGATCATCTGCTTATCGTAGTTTATGTCACCTTTTGGACAGTCCAAGTACTGGCTCTCGTTCTCGCTAGTTCATCTGCTTTTTCATTACCCTTTTCTCATATTCTCTTGAACGCATGCTAGAATAGCATATATTTCTGCCTGGTATACAGTGGCTTGCCTCTCTAATGAGAAACTAAAATCGCCCAAATACACCAGCACCTACTCCATCATCCCTCCGTAGGTAACTATTGTAAAATAAAAACGATCTGTTTTGTAGAAGTGTTGCAAATAATTGCAATTCTAAGTGTGATACACTTAATCAACATTAAATTTTCTGTAAAATAGCAGAAAATTGCAGATATACTTTTTAATATAGCTTAATAAATTATGCCGACACAATAAATAAAAATCTGTACCCGTGGCGCACCTAGCCTCTGGTTTTGGGGGCTTAAGCCCCTGTTTATAGAGTATGTTTGCCGAAAAACACTAATATACTATAAATGTTCAATAATTTTTGGGGAAGGGGTAATCCCTAGCCCCCTAATTGCGCCTCTGATCTGCACCATTTTTAAGAAAAACAAATTAATGAACATCAAATAATTAGAACCTTGAGATGTAATTATTAATAAATTTACATGGATTTGTCGCCTCCATCATATAAGACTTATAAAAACACATTTTTTTATAAAATTCTTTTAATTTAGGCAATATTGCAAATCAAATAGCTGTTAAAACACTACCTGCAATTTATATACGGTGTGTCCCAGAATAGGTGTCACAAGAGGACAACTGGAACAAATTTTTGAATTTTAGGACAAAATTTTGGGAAAAGTGGTCAGCATGGTCCAAAACTAATAAGTAGAAAATTTTACTCCAATTGGTATTATACAGGGCAAGTATAACTAAAAATGTGAAAAATACCAAGGAACTCACCTACTTTTATTTTTCAAAATAGAACAAAATTGTATTGGTAAATGTTGTAGAGAATTGAATTTTATGTCAAAATTTAAAGTTAAAGTATGAGAGCAAGAAAAAGATAATTGTTAATTTTTTAGATTAAGTACGCATTCCCACTAAAATAATGAACAAGAGGGAGCAAAATTTAAAGATAATTTAATAATTTTAAATATTTTTTTAACTCACTGCTTCAATTCCTTAAGTTTAAATTTTGACATAAAATTTAATTCGCTAAAACATTAACCTATACAATTTTCTCCTATTTGTAAAAATAAAGTAATTGACTCTTGGTCATTTTACATATTTTCAGTTATAACTTACTCCTTATATTACCAATTAAAATAAAATTTTTAATTTGTTAGTTTTGGACCATGCAACCAGTTTCCCGAAGTGAAGAACATTTTAAAATTCAAAATTTTTGGCTCGTTTGTCCTCTTGTAACACCTATCCTGGGACACACTGTATACAATACGATAAATTTTAATGGTGCGTGGACGTATAGTACACGATTTGGCTATAGAAATGGACTTTATCCTTTTTTTAATGAAATGTTTTTTTTCAATAAACGTTATTAATAGATAAATTCCTGGGGTTGGCAAACCATATCCTGGGTTGATATGGTGTACATTAAAAATTTAAAAAAAGTGACATAACTACCGTCACATTTTTTTAATTTTATTTAAATGAAAAGTTCATAGTATGTAGGTAATGTTACAACAGGATTGGCTTTTAAATCCTTGGGCTAAGTTAGAGTTGGCGAGATTTAAGACTTGAAGGCTCTTCTCGTTTATATTTAGAACAAATTTGATCTCTTGTAATTTAACAAGTAACTTTACAAAAAAAGTTTCTCTTCATAAAAGTTCTGCTTGAAGAGAAAATACATTTCTACAAAAATAACTGTATGTTGGATATACAGGGTACCTTAAAAAGACTTGTCACTCAAATTAATGTACAGGGTATTTCCTAAATACTGTACTGAAAGTTCATAGTGATTTCCTATGTCATTTAATATAAAGAAAAGTTCCTATAAACAAATAAACATATGTCCGAAGTCAAAGGCTTTAAAGTTTTTAAAAAGTAAGTAAACCGATTGGGTTGAAATTTGGTAACTTTTCTTGATGTAATATAGCTCTTGTAAAGCTCTAAGTAGATTGACTTTATTGGGTCCAGTGGCGTTTCAGTGGGCCCTACAGCTAATATTATAGGAGAAAATGTACGCCCCTGGCTTGTAATGTGGTTTTTATATGTTTTTACTATGAAGCAACTAAAAAATAAAACTTTTTAGTATTCTACATGTTTCTCGTATCTGGCTTCGTATTTAAAATATTTATAAAACATCGACTTAAAAAATAACGCCCTTTATCTTAGAAAAGAAGCAAATTCGGACATGTGCTTATAGGAACTTTTTTTTCATAAAATGACATAAAAAGTCCCCATTTAAAGTTTCTGTCTCATAGTTAAGAAATACCCTGTATTTTTATTTACCCTGTACATCCAACATAAAAATATTTTTCTGGAAATGTATTTACTCATCAAGCAGGACTTTTTATAAAAGGGACTTTTTTCCGAAAAATTAATAATTAACAATTTTTCCCGTTTGGTAAGAACTTCCGAAGACAACGCTGTATTTTACGTTATAATTCGCCCTGTATATTCTCAATCGGAGTAAAATTTTTGTATATATTAGTTTTGGACCATGCAACCAATTTTTTCAAAATACTGTTTAGAAATTCAAAAGTTTTGGTCTATTTGTCCTCTTGTAACACCTATCCTGGGACACACTGTATATGGATATAAGGTTTATTAACACCCTGTATAATTTAAAAGGTCTTAACGTCTTTTTTGTATCTTTTTTAAGAAATTCAGCATTTTATATATAGTTATAGAAAATTACCCAGTAAGTAGGAACTCACATTTTTCTAAATTTAAAAATGCTGCTAATCCTGCTTCTTAAAATGTAACATTGTTAAAAATGAATTTTACATCTTCTAAACGTTGTTTAAATAAGACATTTAAGTCAGCTCATTTGTATATTCTACGCGTTTTATCATTTCCTAGAGAGGGATCTATTAGGCTGGACAGAAGTAAATTGTTCTACAATGTATTCGTAGGTTTTTTCACAGGGTAGCAGCCGAGGTATTTAAGAAACTTCAAATATAAATTCAACAATGAAAATTAGGGAATAAACTTTATATAAACATATGTCCTAAACGTCTTAGTTTATAAACTACAGAGGGTTACAAATTTTAAGAAAATATGGTTTTCTATAATTTAAATATTTTAAAAAGAATTGAGTGACGACCCTATACCAAGGAACCATTTTTTGGCATACAGAAAAAAATTACCAGTGTTGTTCATAAGGGGGTTTAAGGTAAATATTTTTAAAAATGTTACGTCACTGAATTTTTCTAAAATAAAAATATTTTTTTTAAATTTCCATTTAGTTTAACACAAATTTGATCTTTTGACTTTTTTATTTGATGCACGGTTTTCGCTTAAATAAATAAAACCAATTCTCGGCACGGTCAAATTCCTATCTAATTAAAAGAATAAATAGCAAAGGTGATTTCTTACTGTCGAATTTAACATTTTTGATACGAAACAACCATGCCAAGGAATGTTTTTTATTTAATTACGCGAAAACCGTGCATCTAATAAAAAAACTCAAAAGGTCAAATTTGTTTTAAATCAAATGGGTATTTTAAGAATTATTTTATTTCAGAAACATGCAGTGACGTACCATTTTTATATTAAAAATATTTAAGCTAAACCTCTTATGGACGACACTGGTAATTTTTTTTTCTTGTATGCCACAAAATGTCTTTGGGTGCATAGAAGGCTTTTCCCAATTTTTTTACAAATATTTAAATTGATATAAAAGTTATGATAGAAAGAAACAATGTTTTTTTTTTTAAATTTTAACACACCATGTAGTTCAAAAACTAAGACGTATGGGACATATGTTTATATAAAGTTTTTTTTTCTGATTTTCAGTGTTGTATTCCCTTCCTGTATTTGGACAATACACGAGAGCTGAAAGCCTAAATACTAAAGTACCGTGAGTGTCTTCAGCAAGGTAAGAAGAAGTTTGTTAACACGGGACATAAAAACTTAAAATTTGGAGAGAAAAGGGAAGACCTCCGCGGGCAGCACATTCCACAATCTAGAAACTCTAAAAATAAAACAACAAACAAAGTGGGAAGTTCGGGGTCTGTCCAGTTGGATCGTATAGAGATTCATATGTGCATCCCCGCAAGTTTCTCTGTTGGGAGCTGCAAATGGGAGACTGGACAATTCTTTGTGAAGTAGAAGCCATGGGAGTACCTATAAAAAGTGATAGAACCCCTACGGTTCGACGATGGGCAAGAAAAGAATAGCTTCTCTGTAAGCAAAAGATCGGTACTAAGGCATACAGCTCTTTTTAAATGAAATAAAAATTATTAGTGGGATACTAAAACAATTTCGGATTTAAATTGTCATTATTTTAACTATTTAAACAACGTTTCGGGCAGTCCCTATCTCTTTTCGTTTTGAAGTGTAAACTAATTAGTTTAACGAATCTAACGATACCAATTTATTTGCGATTGAATTAAAAATGAGGATATAAAAATAAAGGATCATGGCCCTCTAGATACAAAATTACAAATGGTTCCTAAAAATCAAGTAGGCGTAAACCTTTGTTTAAATGTTAAATTCCTATTTAAAATAGTTTCAGAAATCCAAAAATGATAAAACATACAGGGTGTTTCATTTAAATTTTTTAAATAGGAGCAATTAGCGCTTAAATCGAAAGTAACTAAAATGTGAGAACTATGAGAAAACTTTCCTCTTCTTAAACCATTTAGCTATACCAAGTCTCATTTTGATATGACTTTATAGTGTAGGAGTTATGGCTTGTCTAATAGATTCGTTGACACCCGGTATTCTCATAGCTCCCAAAATTAACAAATAGTCTAGTCGACAAGTTAATTTCTGCAAAAAATAGTTACAAGTCTTCTGAAAATATGGTTAATGGCTTAAAAGATCCGGAATGGCATGTAGAAAAAGACGTATTTTTTATTTCATATGCAAAAATAGTTATTTACATTACAAGATGCGAAAGTTTACTTTTTGGTGTGAGGTGGTTTTTAAATGGCCGAGGCGAAGCCGAGGCTATTTAAAACCTCCGAACACTTGAAAGGCCTTTCGCATCGTGTAATGTATTATATTTTTCTGCTACTGTTCTATGTATCGCATAATTTAATAATCATTAACATCATGTTTTAATAGAAATATCAGAGATTTTGAAATTTTACCTGTTAAAAATTAATCCATAGCAACACATTTATTGTTGACATTGTCTGTCATCAGCACTTGTCAGATATTGAATTATTGTTAATTTAGTATAAATCCATTCCCATTTTAAAATGTTAAATGAATATGAAAATGGCATCCAAAAGGCAGCTGACCTTGCGTGTGCTTCACTTCTGCCAGACAAATCTAAACATATAAATCGTTTTCTGAATGGCTTGCTACAAAAAATGTGGGGCGGATTGACGAGAATGGGATGTTGGCGTATTTTCAAGAAAAATCCGAATATTTATCACCACCAACCCTCTGGTCTGAATATTCCATGCTCAAGTCAACAATTTCCTAAACAAAAATCAAGATATTTCGGAGTTCAAGAAACTAGTTGCTTTTATTAAAAGGAAAAACGATGGTTATGGGGCAAAAAAGTCAAAAATTTTTAAAAATAAGAAATCATAAAGTTTTTACTTAACGCGCCTGATCAAAGTTACTTAGCAATGAAAGTAATAGCCATTATGGGAGTGGCTGGGGCATGCCGGACAGACGAAATATACAGAATGGAGCTAAGTGATGTAGAAATAAGAAATGACGTGGCTATAGTAAAAATAGTGGAGTCTAAAAATAAAGTTAAAAGAAACTTTGTAGTAACCAACGATGAAGGCTCAGTTCCTTATGTCAGATTTCTACAGAAATATATTAAGCTGAGACCAAGGAATGCTCTAGATGACCGCTTATTGTATCGTTATGAAAGAGGTAAATGTGTTAATCAAGTATTTGGAAAGCACACTATTTCAAATGTACCTAAAGAAATTGCGAAGTTTTTGAAGCTTGAAGACTGATGTCGGATGTAGATACACTAGCCATTCTTTTAGAAGAACGTCAACTACGTTCCTTGCCAATGCTTCGGATGTCGATATTTTGGACTTAAAAAGGCATGGAGGTTGGAAGTCTTCTTCTGTTGCGGAGGGATATATTGCTGAATCCTATAGTAATAAGGTGGAAATTTCAATGAAGATTTTACACGAAACTCCTATCAATATTTCCTCTAATGAAGTAACAGTGAAAAATATCAATATTAACGTAGTTAAAGGTGATAACGACAAATTTAAAAACTGTTAATTCAAGTATTATTCCTCCAATTTCTTTTGCTAATTGTTCAATTTGCACAATTATTACTTTTAATGTCAATACCTAACCTAGTTTTTAAAATATTTTGTAATAAATTAGTTACTTTTTATAAATAAATCCTAATATTTCCCACAAGTATATTTTCTTTTTTTTTTACTCTTACTTTTTTGTCCAGGCGCTGAAAATATTACTTTCGTAGCTAGCAACGCTTAGCAACCAGGTAACACGAAGGTTCTCTTTCGTTATCATTCGCGTTGCTAGGACCACAAAGTTTTCTTATTTATACAGTAGTAGAAAAAAAAATACAATAACAAAAACTGAAAAAAATAGTCGTCCAGCTTTATGCCAAAATCTTATAAAGTATAAATGATAGCTTAAATATTATAAAAGATTCTAAAAGAGCAGGAAATTTTAGTAACAAAGTTCCCAACTTCCGGAATTGTAGTTCCAATATTTATAAATTTTATTTACCTTTGAAAATCGGCTTTTGTGCTGCGGTTTCGGCTTGCGCGATCCGTCACTGTAGTGAGCATAGGTTTTAAATATTTTTTTATGCAACAAAATAATAATTTAAAAATTTGAAAAAAATATATTAAAATTTTACATTATTAGTCAGATCCACAGTAATTTTAAAAAAGTTTTCCACATTTTTGAGGCGCGCTCAAGGGATCAGTTTACGTCTGGCAGCCTTGTTAAGAACTTATTTTATGATCTGAAAAAATAATTTCAACCAGGAGCCCTTTAACCTATGTCTATGTCATAAAGGCCGTATAAAATTTTAAATAATTGATCTATTAATTTTTGCTTCGTGAAGTTCTTCTCAATAAGGTGGTTAATAAATTTATGCAAAAAAAAGTGTTATAAGATTATTACTTTGTTAATTAATTTTTATTAAGTTGACATTATTTATTCAAACCCTATTTTTTTAACTTTAAAATTTTTTTATTAACAAAATAATAAACTTAAAACATGTTTTTGCAGGACTTTAATAAGGAACTTAACGGAGAAGAGATAAGAGATCCACAAAGCGAACAATGTATAGATCCAATATTTAAACTTTTATACTGCCTTTTATGTCAACCGAAACCCGTAAAAAATTTAATAATCAACAAATAAATAACTTTTTGAAACATGTTAATGCAACTTTTATTATTGCGGAATCATATTCTTTAAAGTGTCTAGATGACAGTAGATTTTTATAGTTTTATTGGTTTTTAGGAATAGAAATTTAAACAAAATATTTTTTTGCTTTTCTCTAGAATAAGGATATTTAATAAATATTTTAAGAAAATAAAACTTTTTATTTATTATAAAAGGTAGGTATTCTGCCCTGCAATAATAAAATAAAGATATTAAAAAATAACTTACTTTACAGAGAGGGTTGCAACCCTTAAACATAAAAATAATTATTAACAAATGAATAGCTTTGTGAAAAATCTTCATGCAACTTTTATTATTAAGGAGTCACATTTTTTGAAGTGTCTAGATGACACTAAAATAATTTCAAATTTTTAAATTATTATTTAATTGCATTAATAAATTGTTTAAAATCTATGCTCACTACAGTGGCGGATCGCGCAAGCTGAAACCGCCGCGCGAAAGCTAATTTTCAATGTTAAATAACAATTTTTAGATATTGGAGCTACAATTTTGGGAATCGAAAACTATTTTTACAAAAATTTCCTACTCTTTTAGGAACTTATATAATATTTTTAAGCTATCACCTATACTTTTGAAACTGGCATAAAGCTGGACGACCATTTTTTTAAATCAGTTTTTGTTAATAACTATTGTTTTTTTCTTGCAGAAAAAAATTCGCGTTTTTAGATGCCGTTCCGGATCGTAAAAGCCATCAACCATATTTTAAGGGATTTGTAATGGTCCTTGAGCTAGCGACAGATTTTCGTGACGAATTTCCTCTCAGTCTACAACCCGTAAAATACTTTAAAAGGGTTGTACATGAATTGTTGATGAGCATCACCTGCGGCGCCGATTGTGAAATTATACAGGATGCTCCAAAGAAAAAGATTTATATTAAAATTGTATTTTTTAATGGAACACCCTGTATTATAGTTCAGTTTTGGATTGTAGAAATAAAAATCACCAAAATTTTATCAGCGATACCTATACCAAAAATGTAAGGGGTTATAAGATATTTTCGATTTTTTTAAAAATTCTTGACAAAAATAAAATTTAAATATATCTTACCTTACTTACGCTTTACTAGGTATATTATGTTAGATTGCTAGAATATAAACTGAACCTACATCAATTTTTTTTACTAAAATTAAATAGGGTGTCCAGAAATTTATGTAATAGACAATATTACTTACTGAACACCCTATATACTTTTTAGTAAAGTAATTTAAATCTAGGTAATTGTATACTTAATTTTCTAGAAAATTTTGTTTTTGGTATGAGTTTTTTAAAAATCCTAAAATATTTTGAAAACCCTTTAGTTTTAATATAGAGATTGCTGATAAAATTTATTATTATTTTTAATCCTGCAATCCAAAAATGAACTAATATAGAGGTGTGTTTATTTAAAAAACACAAGTTTAATATTGATCTTTTTTCTGGAGTACCCTGTCACAATTTCACCAGCAGAAGATGCAGCTGACGCTCACAATGATTCATGTACAACCCTCTTAAAGTATTTTACGAGTTATGGACTAAGAGGAAATAACTGACATAAATTTGCACATCTGGCTTACGGTCTATAACTATTTTTCGCAGAAAATCGACTTCTCGACTATAATATAAACCTGCATAGGTTGGTTATGTCTAGACTTAACAACCTACCATTGCCCTGGTGTTAATTATTTTCAACTATAGAACAAATACCAAAACAATGTCCAGTTGACTAATGCCCCATCATTCTCCAAGTAACCACAAACTCTGTGGCTTTAATTTATTAGATTGGTTTCGATTTTGGTTCACCTTGATTTGGGTTTTTAATCGCCTGGTTACAGGCAGGCGCCACCAGTTTAATATTTTCATCGAGTTTTTTTTCGACATTTTTTTTAAAGCATTTTATATTTTGTTATGGGTCATTAGTGTTATGGTATTTATAATGCAAAAAATGAAAAAGTTACATAATGCTAAAGTGATATTAATTATACCAGCTTATTAATAAATTAAATATATCAGCGAAATTATTAACAATATACAATAATAAACAATGAAATCTTTAATTATATTAAATTTTAAAATTTTAAATGGACCAGGACCAGTCATTGAAAAAGTTTTCAATAAGCTTGTATGCATATGCGTTTGAGTCGAGATTTGCTCTTGTAATATTGGATTAAAACTTTAAAAAAAATTAAACCGACTTAAAAAAATAAATAAAACTCGCTAAAATATTAAAAATATTAAATACAAAAATAAAGTAGGATAATAACATATAGTATGAATGTATAAAAAGTTATTGCTCATATCATAAAGTAACATACCTACGGATAAGAGATACCATGGCATGCTAAAATTTTCGTACCGCTTTTGCGGCAGGCTTGGCGGCAGGCTTGGCGGCAGGCTTGGCGGCAGGCTCGTCATTTTTCCAGTTTACACTTTAAATGCGTCGGTCGAAGCCTCGCTTCGTGTAACATCAGCGGTGAGGAGACACGTAAGCTTACTGAAATGACTAACTGGCGGTATTTCAACGAGAAACGAATAAAATTATATTGGGAGTTTTCGCATGACCTGTCCTTAAATCGGCTATTCCATGATAACTCTTATAATTTCCTACTCTATGCTCACATTTAGTTATTAACATTTAGTAGTCTAGCGCATATGTTAATATTCGAACTTTATTTTTGTTTATTTATTAATTTTAACTTCTAGTGAGTTATATTTATTTTTGCTTTTTAACTTATTTACTATTAAATCCGTTAACATACACTAAAAACACTACCAGTACCTTTCTTAGAGACTACAGTAAAAAGCACAGGGACGTGTAATTTGATAGGTTTGAAACGTTACAGACGGTCATGCAAAACTGTCACATTAGGGGTCATGGTTAGTTCTGGTTTGTTAAATCTTTTTCTTATTTCTTAATAAAACGAATTTAAAAAAAGATTAGCTAACCAGAACTAACCATGACTCCTTCAACGTCAATCAATCAAATTACATGTCCCTGTGCTTTTTACTGTAGTCTCTCTTTCAGTTTGGTGAAAAGGATAAATTTAAACCCAAGGTTGTTGATTCTGAATGCACCTCTGATGTTTGAGCATATACCAGTCTAGAGGCAGCTTTGCCGCACGAACAACGTACGGCAGAGAGAAAACAATAGGTCTAGTACCTTTCTCTTGTGATCCTGACTTGTTTTTAAAAGATCACTGCGGAAATGCACTCTTTCAAATAAAAACAGAATTTTTAAAATCGCGCAACATACACACACAAAAAACATACAAACGAATTGAGGTAATTTCTAGAAACCTGCGGCAACTCCGATTTTGACGAAATTTGGTATACGGGGGTTTTGGGAGCGCTGATCACGAATCTGAAAGATTTTTTGGCGGAAACGTTTCGTTCTTGAGATAATCATCATCAGACTTGAAATTTAAACTAATCCTATTTTTACAATATTCCCCCTTCTTTTGCACACAATTCTTGATTTAAAGCTAAAGTGGCACGCAGTATTTGATTTTTACCTTTTAAAACCTCGTTTTTTTACGTATTTTACATTATTTTGTATTAAATTGCATAGCTATACTTTGAATTATTTTAATCCCAGTGTGCCATGAAGCCCTATGTGTATGTATGTTTGCCGCATTATCAAAGAAAAGCCATGCAATTTAACGCATAAATAATGTAAAAACGTAGAAAACAGGGTTTTAAAAGGTGAAAATCAAATATTTTGTGACACTTTAGCTTTAAATCAAGAATTGTGTGCAAAAAGAAGGGGAATATCGTGAAAATAAGCTTAGTTCAAATTTGAAATTTGATGATGAATATCTTGAGAACGAAACGTTTCCGCCAAAAAATCTTTAAGATTCGTGATCAGCGCCCCAAAACCACCGTATACCAAATTTCGTTAAAATCGGAGTTGCCGCAGGTTTCTAGAAAATTACCTGAATTGATAACCTCTTTTCTTTTGAAGACGGTTAATAAGGTATTTCAATATTAAAAACATTAAACTTGCAGTCGCGTCTGCTATACCACTGGTGCAAATCTGTTTTTCTCATCCGCTTAAATTTAAAGGTAGAGGTCAGAGGTTACACACTGGAAAGTGGCCACCGTGTTATGATCACGTGGTTACCTGTGACACGTCATTCTTCGAAACAACATTATCTTTATGACTTTACGAAGAAGTCGTATGTAATTTTTTGTTGTGGTAGTAAAAACAAACTTTACGATCTTTATAACCCCTTATAAAGCTGTGAGAAGAAGAGTGTTTGTTTTTTACGAGATTTGAGTCGATAAAATACCTTATTTTGTCTTTTTTTTCTAACATTACAATTTAATACCATGCAACGTAAAAAGCTTTACTTAATATTGTTTGCAACATTTTTAAGCTCGTAAGCAGGCGCGCAACTAGAATTTTATTTTTTTATCGATTATTTGCTTCCTATTAATTTTGACCAATCGCTATCAAGAATTGGTATGTCAAATATACATTTTAAGTGGAAAAATTACTTAACAACTGTCAACTTAGCTGTCAGCAGTTTTTCCATAAAAAAAATCAAAAAAATTTCATGCAAGTTTGACAAGTTGCAAGTTATATTGTTCTTATTAATTATTTTTCTTATTGTTTAAATAAAAAAATGTCTTATTAAAATAAAATGTTTATTTTACTCAGGAAATAATACTCGTTTCTGTAACCTTTTTTAACAAATAGCATTTGCGAAAGTAAAAAATTATTGTCTTCGACTCGAATTTTTATAACCACTCTCGCTCGTGCTGTTTGTTAAGACCGCGGTCAAATTGTCAAAAATTGCACATATAAAACCGTTACATATTCGAGTTATTTTTGAAAATCTACTTTGAATAGAGGGCGCTACAAATACTATAATTGAAATTTATTTAAACGTTGAAATTTCTTAAAACGATTTCTTTTTTTTACCAGTACCTTTTCTATTTGCTGATAGATGGCGCGAAACTGAGTGAATTTAATCCTTTATTTTGTAGAGCCCATAAACGATTTTGATACTCAGGAGCAAAATACATAATAAATAATTATAATGGCTCATATGAATAATGAAGCTTTTAAAAAGAGACGAAGTTAAAGCCAAAACATTTGCTACACTTTATTCATACGACTGAATGTGTTTTTTGTTTTAGCATAAAAAGCATTAATTTAATTAAAATTTATAAGCCATAGTGTCAAAAGGACAAACAAATTTTTTTTTTTGCTGAACAAATCCTGATTGAGTGGTTATAGTTCCCAGTCCTTTTAAAACTTCGTGAGTGGATTTATTTTGGCGTAACGTCCAAGTTCTTTATTTTTGAAAATTCTCAGCAATGGGACATTTGTCAATTTAGCGATGTATTAATTCAAAAAAAACTTTGTTTTTACTAAACGTAAAATATATTGAGGGTTTAAGGAAGACTTACAGCCTCAAACTGTGAAATCCATGCTCGGGTGTGTAGTTTATATAAAAATAATCGGCCAATTTTAACACAGTTGCTAAATAAATAATATCTAGTAAAATTTTATGGTTATACTGGGCTGCAAAAATCAAGGGTCCTTTACCCTGACCCACGCGCTAAACATATTTTTGGAATTTTCGAAAAAATAGTTGTAGGTCGGGCAAAAATAAATCCACTTCCGATGTTTTAAAAGCTTAATTTTTGTTTTAAAATTTAAAGCCGGGACTGAGGGCTAGGTACATTTTTCGCTAAGAAAAATCGGAAAACCCGGTAAAATTGACAAATTTCTTAAAAAGAATGGCCACTTGGATACTTTTTAAGTTGGCAAGCTAATAATTTTACCATGTAGGTATGTATATATAAGCCCAAGGCGGATGCTCTTAAAATCACAGTTTAAATATTTTGCAGTGATATTTTGGACGATTCAGCGTATATTAACTGTAATTGTCCGATTTGAATGCAGGAAACCGATTAAAATAAACTTCTTATTTTATTGTACAACATGTACAGGGTCATCCAACAAGGACTGAACAGGGGCTTAATTTTAACTTTCCCTGTATTTTTCAAAAATCCAAGATAGCAGTTTGGCGTAACTTTTTATGCTCTTTTGAAAATAGTACTTCGAAAAAATGGACTCCGAAACAAAAGAGTTACGGCATGCAACTTTGTTTTTTTAAATGGAATGCCCCACTTTTTATTTCATATTTGAAAAGAGGCTATCTTTTACGTAAAAGCTGCTATATATTTTATTTATTTATCTTATTTAAATATGTTTATTTTTCAGAAGAAATTATCGTATTTCCAAATTTTTTCCCGCCGATATAAGGTAAAAATTACCTACCTACTAGGTAAAACCTACACCTGCTGAATATCTGTTAGTGTCATACCAGTTATGTTTCAGAAAGAAAAGTCAAGTAATTAAATTAAAGTATTTATTAAAGGGGAAATATTTATTAAAACGTTTAAAAATGATTATTTACACTAAATTATACAAAAATACAACAAAACAGAAGTCTCAAGAATCTCGATTTATATATAATTTTAAACCGACAACAAATTGGCTATTTAACAAAAAGAAGTTTAATAAAATAAATGTCAATAATTGGGCTTCATACTGGTCACTAATAACTTAAATGTTGAATGTGTCCCCCATTATTTTCAAAACAACATTGATACGCTCTCTGAAGTCGTTCTAAACTGGCCGCTAAAATATGGTTTTCATCATTTAATCTACGAACTTCGTTTACAATTTTGTCTCTTATTTCTTCAATATTTTCGTTTCTTTGGTGGTAGGCTACATTTTTAAGGTGACCCCAAAGAAATGAGTCCAAAAGTGAAAGCTCTGGACTATTTGGTGGCCAAGCAACTGTTCCATTTCGTCCAATCCATTCAGTATACCGCTCATTTAAAAAATTAACAACAGCCTGGGTAGTGTGGGAGGTGCTCCGTCCTGTTGCCAAATGATTGAACGGTAGGTTTCCAGAGGCAGTTCTTCTAAAAGATTTTCGATTTCGTTTTCCAAAAATTATGGTACCTTTGACCAGTTAACGTTCCGTGATAAAATATTGGACCCAAAATTTTGGTATTTAACATTCCGCACCAAACATTAATGGAAGTTCTACCTTGCTTTTTTATTTCCAAAATTTTCTAGGATTTTGAGTTGCCCAGTGATGTTTATTATGGCGGTTAAACATGCCAGAAGTTGTAAAACAAGCTTCATCCGTCCATAAAATTTTTTAAAAAGGTCTGGGTCATGATCTTGCTCTCTAATTAGAATTTCTGCAACAAATCTAAATCGAGATTCTTTTGCTGCGGTGATATTTTTGAACGGGAAGGATGCGAAATGGGAACATCTTATTTTTTATTAATGTTCTATGGACTGTTCCGTAGCTAACATTTCTTCTTGTAAAACCATACTGAACATCTCGAACTGCGTCGGAAATCGAATTATTAGGCTATTAGTAAAATAATTTATAATAGAATTTTCCCGTAATCTTCGTCTTGGCATAGTTTTTTTCTTGTCCTGTAACGATTTTGTCTCTTCAAATAATTTTTTTATTCTTAAAATTGTGTTTATTGATATGTTTCTTTGGACGGCAGCAAAATATCTACGTTTAGTCTCTCTGGCGTTCTCTTGGCATTTGTAAAATAGGGTAATAATTTGTAGACGGTCCTCTAATGAGTATTTCATTTTGAGTAATTTTATTTACAAACAAATAATAAATATAGCTAGACAGTGACAAATACCCACACAGGTTATACAGGTGTAGGGTACCTACACAGGTGATAATTTAGTATTATTTTGGCGCGAAACCAAATTTGATCATTTCTTTTAGAAAAATAGCATATTTAAATAAGATAAATAAATAAAATATATAGCAGCTTTACGTAAAAAGATAGCCTCTTTCAAATATGAAATAAAAAGTGGGGCATTCCATTTAAAAAACAAAGTTGCATGCCGTAACTCTTTTGTTTCGGAGTCCATTTTTTCGAAGTACTATTTTCAAAAGAGCATAAAAAGTTACGCCAAAGTGCTATCTTGGATTTTTTGAAAAATACAGGAAAGTCAAAATTAAGCCCCTGTTCAGTCCTTGTTGGATGACCCTGTACACATGGGTGCAGCCGGATAGATGCAAGCGGGAGGGGGCAGTTGTTCACCTCTACTTTTTAAATCTAATAAACATAAAAAAAAATAAACATTAAAGACTCTGTCCTGACTGTTAGACTGGTTGACATCGGTCGTTTTCGCCGATAATCGGCAGCGTCATGTTTACATTTTTGGTTATTTATGGGCCATTTTACATTAAATTTTATTTTTGTTGTCGTTAATGTCTTTTGTAAACAGCAAGGAGCCAATCTACCTAAATTATATTTTATAAAATACATTTTTTTAAATGACAACAACAATATTCATAACCTAAAAACCGTAAGGAGATACTTTAAATTAAGGAACTATAAATTGACTTGTCATTACTGCTTACTTCTTACGTCTTAAAGCTTAAGTCTTAAGTCTTACCTTACTGAAACTATAAATCAGGCTTTAAAATGTGGCTACTTTAAGCAGGCTGTCCATGAGAGCGGTTTTTCGCTCGCGGATGATAATTCAGCGTTGTGATTTGCGGGAAAAGCATTTACACTATCCAATTACAACGCTGAATTATCATCCGCGAGCGAAAAACCGTCTCATGGACAGCCAGCTTGTCCATGAGAACGGATTTCCACTCGCGGATAATAATTCAGCGTTGTGATTGGCGGGAAAAGCATTTTAAATTTGCACTTACCAACCACAACGCTGAATTTATCATCCGCGAGCGCAAAACCGCTCTCGTGGACAGCCGGCTTTAATCTATGGAATTGTATTGTTTTTTTCGACAGAGAATGTGACTTTTTTAAAATCGAATTTATCGTACCCAACTTATAAAGGTAATTTTCTAGAAACCGGTGGCAACTTTTTTGGGGCGCTGATCACGAATCTGAAAGAATTATTTGGCGGAAACGTTTCGTTCTCGAGATATCCATCATCAAAGTTGGTATTTGAACTAACCTTATTTTTACCATATTCCCCTTCTTTTTGCACAAAATTCTTGATAATTCTTGATTTAAAGCTAAAGTGGCACACAATATTTGATTTTCACCTTTTAAAACCCCGTTTTTTACGTATTTTACATTATTATTGCATTAAATTGCATACCTATACTTTGAATCATTTTAATCCCAGTGTGCCATGAAGTCCTATGTGTATGTATGGTGGCCGCATTATCAAAGAAAAGCCACGCAATTTAATGCAAAAATAATGTAAAAAACGTAGAAAAACGAGGTTTTAAAAGGTAAAAATCAAATATTGTGTGACACTTTAGCTTTAAATCAAGAATTGTGTGCAAAAAGAAGGGGAATATAGTAAAAATAAGCAGAGTTCAAATTCAATTTGACAACTGAAACGTCTCCGCCAAATAATTCTTTCAGATTCGTAATCAGCGCCCCAAAAAACCCCGTATACCAAATTTCGTCAAAATCGGAGTTGCCGCCGGTTTCTAGAAAATTACCCTTATAAATATTATAAATAAACACATTTTGGCAAAAATGTGTTTTGTGTCCCTAAAATGTAAACCACTCAATTTAAAACACGAATATGAATTACTTAATCAAAATGGCAACACTGCATAGGTTGCTTGAAACAAAATTCCAACAATTTTTGTTGTCGGCAAAGTCAGAAAGAAGTATTTTAGAAAAGCCATCTATCAAAATATTTTTATTTAGGTATATCTGAATTTTATAAACAACTTTCGCGTCGTACGGTTTCACACTTTTAAACTAGTAATACATATCGGTGTTCTTTTTTATCGCATAAACATAATAAAGGATGCAATTACATTCGGTGCGAAAGTTCCTCCCCAACATCAACAACAACTGACGAGAGTACGAGAAAGACGGGTAGAGAAGGATAAAGCATAAAGCTAGGTTAGGGCTTATTGCTGCAAAACAAAAGGAAAAAGAAAAGCAGTTGAATTTGAAAGGTGTTTGAAAGTGTTTTGTGATTAAAATTTTTGAATTTTATTATTGGTTGGTAAATCTGGTTCACTCATGTGTAGCTAGAAATTTTACTGCAAGCTGGCAAAACGGCGTAACTACAAAATTCCACAGGTAGGCACCACCAAAACGCACATTGTTTAGAGTATATTAACATTTTATGTTTAACTAAGTAATGGTGATTAGATCTTTTTTATTTTTAATCAAGAGAATGATAATCATTAAAAAACCTACATATTTTAGATTACCCATTAAAGATCTCAGCTTAAGAAAAGCATGCCTACATGGTTAAAAAGAGGTTTTTGATTTTATGATCCCAAAATATGGATTCATTTGCGAGAAACACTTCTTAGTGATTATGAAATAGATGTGCATGGAAATAAAGTACCTAAAAGGGATCTATTCCATGACTATATAATTTTCCCAGTCAGTTGAAAAAATCAGAACTTCAAAGAAAAAGCATAGCATCTCAGGCAAATTTAATAAAGTAAAAAAGGTAAATAAATTATTTATAAAAACGTTTTTTTCACAGGGCAACTAAGGAAATGTGATAATGACACTCTATCGTGTAAAGAAAGAGAAGTGAAAAGTAGTTAATAATAGAGTATTTATCAGTGCCGTATTAACCATTAGGCTGACTAGGCTACAGCCTTGGGTGCCATGAAAAATAGGCGCCAGACAGGGGAGTAATAGGCGCTAGACAGGGGAGTTTTTAACAAAGTTCAGGTCGGGTGAGGATTTTTGGTGACCAATTTCTCTGTAATTAAGGTGCTTTGGAATGAAATAGGCGCGAAAAGGAGGGACAGAACTTTTTTTTTTTTGCTCTTCAAAAATTTTTTTGGTGGAAAATAGGCGCTCCGGAAATTCTAGCCTAGGGCGCCTCAAACAGTTAATACGGCCCTGGTATTTACTATTAGCATGTTTTATAAGTAGGTATATTGAAACCAAGTGGTACAAGGTTGGTTAAATCATTAAAAAGTTTTTTAAAGCAGAATTTGGTATATTCAGGAGTTGCCAAACTGGTATTATTTTCTTGGGTAATAATAATTCTATACAATTGAAGGGCTTATTGTAAAAACAGGAAAAGCCACATTCACAAATTATGAAGTAATTAGATTTTTAAGTTTAATTTCAAATGTGTTAAATCAACTTTTATTTAAAATACACTTAAATACTTTTTTATGAGTTAATAAACTCTAAGGATAATAAGTACTAAAAACTTTTTATTGTCACTAATCATATTAACAATTATATAAATTAGAGTCTGAACCAGATTTCTGTGGCTGTGTAGCCTATCGGTGTTTTTACAATAAGCCCTTCAATTGAAAGGTCAACTAAGGAATAACTTTCTAACCACCAAAAGTTTAGTTTTGAAAAAACGAAAAAATCGCTATTTATATATTTTTTAATAAAAAAAAACTACAACACTCTGGTTGTTTACTAGCAAAATAAAGAAAAACCTTCAAGAAAACCCAGAAAAAAAACTAGAATTTAAGAAGAAGAAGAGAATAAGTAAAAATTAAAAAATCGACGTTTTGGTGGCAAGTCTGTCATCGTTGTCAAGACAAAATTAAATAAAAATAAAAAAATTAAAATTAACAATTCTTTAGGGTTGAAAATTTTTAAAACTATTGTGAAAATGTTAGACATTACATGTCAAATT
This sequence comes from Listronotus bonariensis, assembly GCA_014170235.1. NCBI lineage: Eukaryota > Metazoa > Arthropoda > Insecta > Coleoptera > Curculionidae > Listronotus > Listronotus bonariensis. Next base: position 55,076 of record JACEGR010002620.1, on the reverse strand, counting down.
GTTTGTTGTCTAATAGTGTCATAGTGTATTTATTATTGATAATAGAAAAAAGGTGATGAGCTGGTTGATTTTTAGTTTTCCATAAAAATATTTGGCATATACCCAAACAAATAACATCAGTTAAAATTAACATGATTTAAGAGGTATTAATTTTGTGAGGGCTAATCGCCGTCTGTGTGCTACCAGCGCTGCTTTCGACTTGACTAGGACATTGACCCACTTTTAAGAGATATTATGGGGTGACATCCCCTCAAGGACAAAACTGTGAGAGATTTGCGTGAAACGGTGGGGGCTTATGTGCATGGTTATAAACAACTATTTTTATGGAAATCCAACTTAAGACCAGACTGTCGGTTAGAACATTGTTCCGGCATACCCTTCAATTCTACTGTACAAAGGCAAAACAATCTAATCTTAAAAAAACAGTTGGGAGAAAATCGACATTCGTTCTCGTCCATTTTGATATTACACTGTTTTGACAATGTATTAACTTTAAAACCTTCCACACTGTTTAAATATCAAAATGTTAAACTCTTGTTGCACGTTAAAACAATGTAAAAACATGAAATGACCGATTTTGCGATTAGACTCTTTTGCCTTTGCACGGTAGTAGTAGAATTATCCTTTAAAATAAGCTTCTAAATTAACTGAGGAGCCTTTAAAATGTAAAGATCTTAAAGCTACAAATTTTAGATCAAATTCTTAACATCATGTTCAGTGAAAGTGTCTGTATGGACCCTATTTGTTTTAAATATGAAGCCTTGTATTAGAATGATAGTATAATCGTTAAAAGCTATTTCAAATTTTATTCTTTTCTGCCCAAAAATAGGTATTTATGATCTATGGGACTAATAATTCAAATTCTTGTTATTTAATATTTATTTTTGCTTCTGAAATTTTTAATTTAGTTTGGCTAGATAAAAACCTAATTTTAATTATTTTAACCAACATTTAGGTATACCAGTTAAAAATCATACTTGTTGTTTTTTATCAGAGCCATGTCAATAACTAACACACTACTATTGATTTCAAAAATGAGTTTTGTAGCATAATAAAACAAAGTTCCACTGCCAAACCCAAAATTGCTTACTCAATCATTTAATATGTAGGTATCATCACTAAAGTACACTGTAAATATATGTTTTAGAAATGGGTAGCCTCACCATAAAGATCTATGGAAAAAGCAGGTGTTAGAGAAAAGAAAAGGCAATGAAAATGGATCAGGTTTGTTCTGACAATGTACCATGTATAGCAGTATTCCTTGATTGTTCATGGTCTAAAGGTCTTATGGTACCAACTACAATGTGCATTCTGGAATGGCAGAAATTATTGGAAAAAATACTGGTTTATTACTATTTGTAGATGTTCGGAACAGATTTAGTGCTGTTTGCACCAGAGTTAAGACAAAACATACTCCACAATTATTTTTTATTAATGGTTACTATTTGTGCTCAGAACTATTGTTCTTTTTATTTAAAATAATTAAATATCTTCCTTAGGAAATATATTTTACTAACTTTTTTTTATCGTTAGTCATTGTTTGTCTTTAGGAGTTATTAGGAAGACCTTAAATTCAAAAGGGTCTATGTGCCATTTAGGTATTTAAAAGTTATACGTAAAAAAATTTAATGAATTCAATATTAGCACATCAAATACGCTATGAATATTCCTACCTTTTAGAAGTGGGTTTTATCTATGGCATATAGAACCCCTTAATATCGTTCGGCATTGCATATAGAACTTTTTAAAGCAAAATCTCATTTTATGGTATTTTTGGCAATTAGACTCTTTTGATGTTAAGGTCTTCAATTTACCAAGTTTATGCTTATAGTTTAGAAATCACCCTGTAAGAGCAGAACTAATTTTTTTTTTTTTAATGACATTTAAGTTACTGATTTACCTATAAAAGGACATATACATAAAAATGTATAAATTGGGACAGTATACTTTACTCACTTTAAGTTGAGAAAAACATCTGAACAAAAAATGTAATCCATTGGTTTATAAAGTCAGTAACTAAAGTTTCTTACTAGGTATTTTCCTCAATATAAAGTGGGTGATTTTTTGTCTAATGTTAACCTGTTACAGCTCACCACATAGAAACTCAATTGGATGTATATCGGCGGGCATGATGTATACAGGGTGTTATAAATTCAATGCATTAGCATTGCTATCTCGGTAATTATAGAGATAGAGAGTTGGTTAAATTAAGCAAAGTTGCGCATCCTATTGCTGTATAACTGGACGAAGGCGGTTACTTCGGAGATATCCGGAAAAAAATTAAGTTATTTATTTTATTTTTAAGGTCCTCGTTAGTAATTATTTTGAAAAACCAATTGCACTTTCTTAAGGCACTTTTTATACTATCAAGAAAACGTTTTTATTTTTCCGATACGACGTTTCTTTTTTAGCTACCATCGTCAACTTCATTTTTTAAATACGGACTAGGATGATGGTAGCTAAAACGAAACGTCGTACCGGAAAAATAAAAACATTTCTTGAAGAGCATAAAAAGTGCCTTAAGAAAGTGCAATTGGTTTATCAAAATAATTACTAAAAAGGCCTTCCTATATAAAATGGATAATTGAATTTTTCGTTTTTTTCCAGATATCTCTGGAAGTAACCGGAATTTTTTAAATTTCTCTTCGCCCAATTATTTAGGATTAGGATGCGCAATTTTGCCTTAATTTAACCAACTCTATCTCTTATAATTACCGAGATAGCAATGCTAATGCATCGAATTTGTAACACCCTGTATACATTTAACTTTTCCATGCATATGTTATTGTCGCTTTAAGCCGGAAATGGCCTAATCTGCAGTATGTATTAAAAAAGATATTATATTAGAATGTTTTTGGATTTCTTTTTATAATTCTTTTAAAAAGTAAAAATGATTAATTTTGTAGTTAGGCTAGTTCTGCTCCAAGATACAATATAACAATAATATTTATAAGTAAACAATAGAAATATTCTTTATTCATAATATAATAAAGCTGCATCAAGACAAGACTTGTTTTAATTTGTTTTTTAGGGTGATAAAGTGAGCCAAAATAATTTAGTACATACTTCATATAAAATTTAAAAGTTCTATCGGGCTTATTTCAATTATAACTTTTGAACTGTTGCCACAGTACCAATAATATTTGGGCTACTAAATAACCTTATAATGCTTCTGTCCATAGGTAAACGGCTGTTCTGTATGTCTGAATTATACACGGTGCGACGATTTTTTTCATGTTACTGTTGTAGGTATATATGTATAATTTGTTCTAGTTTGTATATCTCTAGTTTTGTTTGTATATTTTTAGTTAGTAAGTTTTCATGACGGTTATTAAAATACGCCTGGCGGTACTTTCCACTTTGTATGTGAGTCTGTGCTATACAATAAAGATTATTATTATTTTTTTAAATTTAATGTATGCATTTTTAACACTAGTGACAAATTTGACATTTGCTTTGACCGTTTAATTCCTTTATTATTTTTGTACAAAAAGGTATACTTTTATTGGATTTTTCATAAAATAGCATTTTAAATCCAGACCTCGATTCAGACACATCAGCATTTTGTATATGTAATAAAAATTAAATTTTTATGATAAAATTATTAAAATGTGGTAAAATTATTAAAAACGGTTTTTTTGAGCCCTTTAAACTTTATATTATAGTTAAAAACTGGTTTTAAGAATTTTACAATATTTTAAAAATTGAATTTTTATTATTTAAAAAATGCTGGTATGTCTAAACCTAAAATGCAATTTTATAAAAAAACGGTCCAAAATACCGATTTAAATAAGGTATACCTTTTTGTACAAAAATGATAAAGGAATTAAGCGGTCAAAGGAAAATGTCGGATTTGTCACCAGTGTTAAAAATACATACATTAAATGAAAAAAAGTCGTCGCACCCTGTATAATTCCGACTCACTGAACCGCCGTTTACTTATTAAAGAAAGCATAAAATGAGGTTATTTATTAGCTCAAATATCATTAATACTGTGGCAACAGTTCAAAAGTTATAATTGAAATAAGTTTTTTTACACCAACTTTAAAGGTCAATAACTCCTAACGAAGCGCGATGGAACTTTTTTGTTATATGAAGTACTAACACTATTTTGGCTCATTCTATCATCTCTTTTATTTTTGACCCCACCTTTTCCGAACACCCTGTATATTAAAAGTTTAAATATACTGGGTTAGTAAAAGTACTGCAACTCTTAAATATCTTTAAAACCACTAAAGCTACATTTACCAAATTTGGTATCTGGAAGGTATCGGGCATGAGGAATTTAATAGTAATATCGACACCGTTGCCAGATTTCCCGGTCTTTTGCTACACGTATCTTTTGTTTTTTTAAATGGAATACCCCAATTATTTTTATTGCAATAAATTGCACAGGCTAAATTTAATAAGTCCACATATTCTCAAAATTCCATTTTTACTAACTGCTAAGATATGACAACACCACATTTTGGGTAAAAGTTCAGATGCACTTAAATATCTCTAAAACCACTAAAGCTGTATGTACAAATTTTGGCATTTAAGGATTTCGGGCAAATAGAATTAAACAGTGATACTGTCACTATTGCCAGATTTTCCAGTTTTGCGCTAAATTTAGATAGATATTTAAAAGTTGCGGTACTTTTTACTAACCCAGTATAAAAATACCTTTTGTTAATTGGGCGAAAAAAATTCTTAGAAGTTTTTGTATGCTGACTTGCCCAACGCTCCAAAACTTACAAAAAAAAAACAATTAAGAACATGATTTAAAAACATTATTCCTTAAGCGGAATTACACCACCTAGGGGTTAAATATCACATTTGTTTGTCAACAAGTAATCAATAAATATGTAAAAACAAAATTTTTGAAAAAATATGGTTGTAGATATATAATTATTTTTAAAGGGAAGTTTTATCCCCTGCTAGTCAGCCTTTATAATACAGGGTGCGTTTTTAAAACTTACAATGGCACTTAGAAATCTTAAATCGTAAGACCCCTTATGTGGCACCTCTCCGGAAAGCTTATAAAAATTGTTTTTCGGTGGTCAGAAACAAAGTTGGGGTAAAATCAAATACTACGCTTAAATTTTATTAAAATTACATTTTATTATTTACTAAAAATACCAGAAAACATCCAAGTAAATGAATATAAAATTAATTAAAAGTTAAGATAATACTCCACTGTAGAGCTACCTGCCCCCATAAAAGTTCTGGTTACTTCAGTTGCACAAGCACCCAACAACCAAGACCAGTTGCTATTACTTTTTCTCGACAAAGTTCAGAAACAACTACGCCGAACCACCTATAGGGGCAGGTTAGTTCTACAGGAGTATTATTTTAAATTAATTTTAGATTAATTTAATTGGCCATTTTCTGGTATTCTTTATGAATAATAAATTATGATTTTTATAAGATTTAAGGGTTTTCATTGTTGGCATAATTTTAAAAATTGCACGTGAAACCATGTGTGTGGTAAACTTGCCCGACAAAAAAGTGACGCGTTTGCCCAGTTCGACACCCGAAACATGTCAAAATTGACAGGCTGGGTTAATGCGCCGCTTCTATAGACTCGTCGAAAAGACCCTCCCCTAAAATGGATTTTAAAAGGGTTATATGAAGTCCATTTCATTGCTGCACTACTGATACCGATGCATATCTGTGAATTTATATGAGTTATTTTGAGGTTAAGGAAAATAAAAGTTTTTATGTTGCATAAAGACTATTTAGATAATAAATTAAGTAAAATACTTTGTACAGAACTATGAACAAGAAAAATATATACAAATACAAATTGTGAATAAAAGTGGGGTTATAAAAAAATGCAAATAGCTGTTAAACCACGTGATAACATCCTAAGATGTGATTGGGTATTAACAAATTTCAAGCAGAAAAAGTTAAGAAGTTGATGTCAAACGGAAAGCAAAAACAGTTAACAAAATGTATAAATTACTAGATGGAACGTCGTTGTTTCATCTGAGAAGTGCAAATGTCAAGCGGCAAACGAAAACGTCAAACTATAAATAAAGCTTAATTGTTTTAAGTATTCACAGTTTAAATCAAAAAATGTTTTCAAAGTTTTCCTAATTGTTAAAATTTCATGTCATATAGTAATACTACATCTCTGTTTAACTTTCATTTTAAGATTTATTTGTGCAATAATCGCAGACATCAAATCATAAAGGAAAAATAAGCAAAGGTACATATCCTATTGTAATCATATATATTTTTTTGTGTTACGCAAAAAGTACACTACAATCAAAACAAATAAAATATAAGGAAGGAAGATTTTGTTTGGGACACTGTATATGTCACGTCGATTTTAAATTATTTTTAACTCTTCCAAGGAACGTTACAGATATCTGTATAGATCTACCGTGCCGCCCCTGGAAGATAGGTACTGAACATTCTAATGATTTACATGTTGCCTAACCACGTTAGGTGCGTCCTCAAAATGGCCGAAAATCCTACCATATGATTAAAATTTCACTAGATTCTAATTTTTGTCCAAAATAAAAGTTTTTTTGGGTCCAAATTTCGTAAATATTATCACTGTAATATTGTCTTGGACTTGAGCTATATCTTATTGGATTCTGTGTCAAAAAATTTAAAAATTGTTATTATTTCATTTGTTAATAACTCCGTTATTTAACAATATTAAGGAATAAAAATAGCTGACGTCCGAGCCTAAAGTTTTATTTATTGATTATTAACCTTAAAACACAAAAAGCTTTGATATTTTTTGAAAAAATTATCCTCGCGCGAGATCCTGCAAGACGATTTTCATTTGACCCTCCTCTTAAAACAAATTACTTAGAAACTCTTTTTCCGAATTTTGCCGAAGAAATTAAGTGCACTAGGGACCCCGAAAATACACAGAAAGTCTCTAAAAAGTGCGACAAAATGCTATCACAAATTCCTTAAGCTAAAATATGACGATCTGACCCAGTCTAAAAGTGAATGATTTTGGAGGAAAGGAAGTAAAAGATTTATTTTAATTATAGTTTTTTCTATATAATTTTGGTAATAAAAAAATATTGTCGCAATATTTGGCTTAAGGGGGTTTTGGGAAATGAAAAATTTAATACTGCCATCAGTTTTATTGTAAAGTCTAGCGGGCTCCACCTGCGGCATCTTGCACAAAAATAAAAACGAAATACCATTTTTAAGTCACTTTGTATGTAAGTTTTAAGTAACAATTTGTATTTTTCAACATACTTTATATAAAAAATGGTAAAAGATGATTTAAACAAAAGGTTCTTGCCTTCCAAATGGCCCCATCACTTGCCGCCCTAGGTATTATAAATTCAGTGTGGCTTTCCAGTGACGCAAATAGAGCGCCCTGAGTAGCTCAGGAGCATTTCGTTCTACTTTATGGCGTTCCAGTGACGGAAAGTGTTATGAACCTGAGCTACTCCGTTTTTATTTCCCCTTGCCCCTCATGCACCAACCCCTCTTTTGGTTTTTGTGCTTCAAACGTGTTTTTTTATGGTTAAAAATGGATTTTTAAAATTATTTATTTAAAAAGGAATTAGATATTAAAAGAGATTATTATTGTAAAGACAAGAAAAGTTAAAAACAACGAAATTTTAAAATTTCTTAAAGTATCTCTCTTTCCTTGTCTAAGGATGCGTTCCAGTGACTAACTTTTTAGAGCAGTTTAAGAGCTTCAAGCCCTGGAGCGTGACGCACAAAAATTTTCACTGGAAAGCCACCCAGATTGCAACACTGATCTCGATGGATTGCCAATGTTATAACCTGCGCGAAACAAAAGTTACATTTCATGGGCGAAAAACCGGTTTGTACGCAAGCCAGTTGAGGGTAAACGCACCCGGAGCCAAACAAACTATTCGCATTATAGGAAAGAATTTGTTGACCGCTTCCTGCTTTTCTGTTCGAAGTACGGTAGCTAATGAGCGTTACGGTCAGACCGCGGACGAAGGGTACGGAGGTGCCGGTGTTTGTATTTTGCCACGGCTTTTAAGTGCGCATGTTCGTCCACCCACTGCGCGCGTTCATAAAAATCCGAAAATGCTTCTTGCAACTGCGGATCTAAAAGTAGGTTATCTATGGATCGCAAACGCGACTGCCCACCGCCACTGCACGTCGGCCATTCCTTAATTGTGCAATTTTGACACCCGGGGCAGACACCCCCGTTTGCCCCCTTGATCCGGGGCTAAAATGACATAAACTTAAATTGTCTTGCTAAAAGAAATTGAAACTTGCTAAAACTGGTTAATATCTCAAGATCCATAAAGAGTTAAAACCTCTAAAGACCAAGTTCACGTTCAAAATTAGAAAAAAATTACCTTTATTTGATCTCTTCAAAGCTGCTAAATATTAATAAATAATATGATAAAAGTATGGTAATTTTTCTATTTTTAATTGTGGGCAGTGTTTTTGTATTAATTTATGTAAAACATTTTAGAGGCAGTGTTAAAATTTTAGTCAAGCCGGTCTCTTTTGAACTATCCATATCAGAACAATATCCCAGAGAGAAAACGGGGCTTGGTTATGTACAGGTGGGTATTAAATAAATATTTAAAATAAACAAGTAATCCACAGTTTCGACTGATTAACGTTGAATTTAAAAGGAACAACTTGGTTTTTCTGTGGTTGTTATCATTATGGGCGCCAGGAGGGGGGCACTTGCAATACCCTGGTTTTTAGATAGTGTCATTGTGTAATAAAATTGTTTATGCACTACCGAGGGCACTACAATAAAGTGTGCAATATTTCTATGCTTTAGAAGCTTTGCTTCCGGTTTTAAGTCAATACTACACACAAAGAGTTATTTGAAAATCCAGATTTTCCAAATGTTAAGTTTAATTGTTTTCATTTTTAACAAGTTAAAATGAGCCCACAGATTAGTGGATTGAATTAAAGACAATTTTAGTTAGTGAAACTATAATTGCATTTGGTTGAATTTAAAATTTTAGGAGGTGTTTACAAGTAAAAATTAAGTTAAAATACCTACACAATATTTATTCAATTCCAAGCAACACATTCGTATTTAAGAATAAAAATGTAACAATTATTAAATTCTTATACATACGACACCTGCAAGATACCCTTTGCAGAAAATCTGGAGCTTCTGTATTCTTTAGGATTTCTTGGATTTTCTTCTCCAAAAACTACAGACTATATAAAGTAAACTATGGCCAAATATTTCGTAAAATATTTAAAACGTACTAAATTTTCCCAAACACATCACGAAACCCTAATTATAAAACAAAAAAGCACGGGCAATGAGAAAGCCGATAAACTGATAAAATAGGGTGCTAGCAGGGCAATGGTAGGCCCCGAGCCCCACTGTGGTATTCTGTCATACCAAGTAAGGTCATCTATTAGATTATAGATCATGAGGAAATCGCAAGACCGGTAGATAAGAACATTAGGACAGCGCCAAGCAAAAAAACCATAAAGGCATACTCGCCGGAATTAACGAAAAACCTTCTGAATTACAACCGGAAGGCAGTAAGAACTATAGTGGGTCGACTATCAAGTCATTGCAGTTTGAATAAACTCCTGAAAACGATAGGCCTGGCAGAAGAAACCACATGCAGGTTCTTCCATAAAGAAAAAGAATCCGCAGTACACAGATGGTGCTATTAGGTTTGTTCCAGCAGAATGTTGGAAACATGTTAGCAACAATCGTAAAGGCAGAAATTGTTGCGAACATTAGTCAGAAATGTTGGCAACAGTTTTCTGCTGGAACGAAAAATAAACAAGGCGTGCTTACGTCAATACAAGAAAGGTTATGTTTAAAATTGTCAGTAATGTTTGAAGAAAGTTTGCAAACTTTTCAAACAGTTTCCAACACGTTTCCAACATCTTAAAACTTCTGGTTAGTAAAGCGGTAACATTTACCAAGGAGCCAGTTTCAAGCTTGTAGAGTCTGATTAAAAAGACCGGCTTGGATAGCGTGCTCTAAAATATGGATAGAGGATACACAATAAACAAATTAAGCAGGTTGCAATGATAGAGGATTACAATCCACCTTCAAACTAATTTAATCTAATCTACCTAACCCTGGTTGCATTTATTTATAGCCGATTCCCACCTAGGGGTTTTAACGCATGGTTTTCACGCAGGGTAAAAAGTCTTTGACTTTTGACGATTCACACCTGTGACTTATAAGTAAGGGGTTAAAACTCGCGGTTTTCACTCACCAAATTAGGACCAAAAGTTGTAATTTTGAAATAAATGTGCATGGATATTATAATTTTACCCGTGTCCTTGAAAAAACCCCGACAATTAGCTGACGTGACGACTCATGAGTCACGGGTAAACACCAAAGAGAATAGTGGCACAATTTGGAGAAAGGGTCTGTGGGATGGCAGGGCATGCGCATACGCACTCCAATGTCAAAATCGGCGGTATATTCAGAAACATTGATTTATTGAGTAACTATACATAAAACATTAATAAAAAGTGTGAAATATGGTTAATACTGAAATTTATTAATAATTTAATGACTCAATATTGGTAGTTTAGTGGTAATGGTGTATTAAAATCTATTTTGTAGAAGTCTATTTTATTCTTAGATTGAAATAGGTAAATGTGAAAAAATATATATATAAATTTTAGGGAAATAAGAACTTAAAATGAAAATCTAAATAGAATTATTTCTTAAAAACTAAACTTTTATTGTGAAATTACATATTTAGCATAAAGAATGGTTGTTAAATGTAAAAGAAGTCTATAATTTTAAGAAATATATGAAAATAGCACGCTCAAACTTACCAACCAAATAAATTTTAGATTTATTTTGATCCTATTTAGTTGAAAGGTATTATAGTGTATAAGTTAATATTACTTATACTGAGAAAAGCGTAGTGTTTCCATAGGCCACTGTGCTTGGTCCATTTTATTCGATATCTACATACTTGTTTTTTTAGGTATGAGGAAGCAGATAAGATTGTAGGTTTTAATTACCAATGAAAATTTAAGTTTCCATTTATAACACAAGTCACACGTAAAATTAAACCGATTAAAACACAAAACAAATAAACAGCCACAACAATCACAAAACATCAGCCATATTGAACATATTGAAAGTCAAGAGCTTTGACATTTATAACAGCCAATAGCAAGCCGAAAAAAGAACCTCTCATGCGCATGACGAGTAATCCCGCTGTGTTAAGTTAACCATGAAACCTGTTAAGGTCGCAAGATATTTGGCTGATAGTATTGATTCAGACACAAAAATGTTACGTAAAAAATGCGTACTGAAACAAAAAAATTATAAATACTTTTAACCAAGCACGTGCTTTTTAACAACTGTAAGCAAGAATAAAATAAAACTTTGACGAGCCCTTTCGATCGCTGAACACAATCACAAGTCGCAGGTGATTGCCATTTTTTAATTGGTGGGGGTAAATCAACTGTTTCTCTCCCCTTGTCCATTCTCTTTGGTGAACACCACTAACTGGGAATCGGCTTTAAAGGTTTAATTCATTCCTTTTTCTTAAAATCTAAAATTTTAAAATCCGAGAAGTATTATTAGGAAATCTTATTATTATCCAAAACTTTTCTTTTATATCCACTCTGTATGTACACAACTCATTGTGTAACACCAAATACGTTGTAACACGTTATTATAATAACTATATTGTAAACTAAATAACGACCGGTGTCTTGTCTGTGCTTATAACTGTAATTTATAATTTTGAATGTCATCAGGGTTTTCTATCTTTGGAAACAAGACAAAGTTATAATAGGCGCCAGAGATTCTTAAAAAATCGACCTATTTATCGGCAAATATGGAAAATTTGCATATTTTTCAGACGTCTGGGTCTTTTTTTCGGGGAAGTGGTTTTTTATTGATAGTATTCTATTACGGACTATTAATCTGCCATCACTAGACGTCTTGTAAGTGAAAAACAAAAATACAGAGAAATTAAAAGAAGGAAAATATGCCAATGATCTTTTTTTTTAAGACGTGTACTGCGCTTTCAGACAATTCTGACCGTTGTACGCAGATCCCACTTAGAGGGATATAGCCTCTTAAGCCAGCGTTGCCCGACCTACCATTATAATGGTAGATCTACCATGTTCTCGATGTTGATACCCGTAGAAATTGAAAACCATTTTCAACCATTTTTTGCTTTAAGGGGGTAGTCTAGTCTGGCAATTTAAAACATTGAAAAAGTTTGTTTTTTCCAGTTTAATAGATTAGGTATTTAAAATTAATAGCATCTTCCTAAGAAGATTTTTTTGAAAGTCAAATTTTTTTTAAGTACAGCCGTTCCAGTGACGTAAAAAATAAACTGGGACGACGCTAACCCTTGATTCACACCAAGCCGGATTCGACCGGACAGAGTGATAAAAAAATTATATGAAGCCTTTGGTTTTGCCGACTTTCCGGATTTTTAACGTGTGAAAGGTCTCATAAGATTCCATACACTTCGATAGCGTCTGTCTGTCGCCCGGCTTCCGGCTCCCGCTAGTGTGAACAGGTAATGACAATAGGTGGTTGGAGGGCGAGCTACCCGTATAAATACTCTCTCTCCTTCTTTCCATATTACTTCTGGTATACTACATTATGTAGAAAACTGGGTTGGCTGATTGAGAGGTTTGTAAATTTTTCAGGAAAATTTAAGGACTTTAGTAAGACAACATAAACCAAATTTTAGACAAGAAATGACAGATATAAATGTCCAACTGACAGCTGGGTGCCATTAAAAGAAAAGAAGGGTCTTGTGGAACATCATTTTAAAGCTTCTGACAAGTTCTTTATAATCCCAGAATATAAAGTAAATACCTCTACCTCCTTAAAAATGACGGTCCTTTAAAAATTACCTGAATACCAGATTTGGGTGGCCATATCTTCAAAACTAATAAAGGTAGATGTACCTATTGTAGTATTTTCCTTAAGGTCATTGAGATATTAAAAATATATATCCTTTTGCCTTACCCTGTATAGTATCACAAATATTACCAAATTATTATTATTATTAAATAAAAGAAAAAGAGCTTTAAGAAAATACCACATTAAATGTATCTAACTTTATTAGATTTGGAAATACGGTCATCTAAATGAGGTATTCAGGTAAAGTACCGCCATTTTGTAGTGGGTAAAGGTATTGACTTTATATTTTAGGGTTAAAAAGTACTCGCCAGGAGCTTTAAAATGATGTACTACAAGACCCTCCTTTCCATTTAAGTTTTCTTTCCAAAATGACGCCCAGCTGTCAGTTCTACATTTATATTTGTCATTTAATGTCTTAAATTTGGTTTATGTGGTCTCACTAAACTCCTTAAATTGTTATGAAAAAATACCAAACGATTCAAAAGTAAGAAGGGGGACCTGAATTTAGACAAGCCAGAGACAAGGTATATGTACCATGTTATCAGTTACGCTGCCTAAAACTTAACGTAAAACTTTAAACGCGTTGCCTCGATATTACAAGTTCTAATTAACCGATTTACTTGACATAAATATTCTTCAAATATCTGTCAATCGCTGAAACCAAAAAAAACTAAAAATTTTAAAGTTGTGTTATTTTCTAAAAATAAAAAAGTTTAAAAACTAATGAAAAAGCGACCTTTATTTTTGAAAAGTCGCCATTTTATGGAAAAATATATATATTTTTAATTTTAGGTGGTTTACACGATATCGACATTCATATCATTCAAAAATCTGTCAATTTTTTATTTTTCAAATTACCATGAGGGTAGAAAACCGCTTCTTAAAAACTTTATTTGTTCTCAAAGTCGGTCTATATAAGGTCACGACATTCGGCCATATTGCTTTGACGTGTTATGACGTCCCATATCCCATTTTTCGGCCATGTTGTTCAGTGCCGGAGATATACAGTTTATTGTATTAGTAGAACAACCGTTTACACAACAGTTTTTAATTGTTATTAAGTTGTAAATTATTTTACTTTAAATAAAAAATGTTTGGAATTACATCTTTCCACAAATATTACTTCCAAAACAATGCAAAATGAAATGCGCAAATTCTAGACGCCACTGGATTGATCATCGGCTTTGATTTTACCCAGTCTTGCCAAAATTTTAAATTACCCCCTGTATGACACAAATTTTTATTATTCTGATTCCATATTTTTTTTTAAACACATTTTGTTAAAGCAAATTCCTAAAATTTAACTGGATATATTTTTTGTATCTAACATTATATAACAAGTTTGTTGCATGGATATTTAATGGGCCCTACAATTACACAAATGAAGGCTATAAGAATAAAACAAGGATTGTCGCAAAAACAACTCTCTGATATATGACACTTTTATTATTTATTTGTCAATAGTAAGCAATGAAAACTTCGAGTTTTATTAGGGTCTTGCATCAACAATAGTGTCTTTATTTGGCTGATACTTTGGGCAATAAAAGTGTTACAATGTATCATGAGATTACGCTGATAATCTCGATTAAGTAAAACATGGACATTCCTTGTTTTATTTCTGTACCCTTAAAATATGCTTTTTAATAGTATCCGACCGAAACTCTGATTTCGAGTCTCGGCCAATTTCGGCCAAAAATCAAGTCTTGATGACAGTGTAGGTTTTGGCCAAAATTACCCAAGACAAATTGGAGTTATATAGCGGGATGAGGGCAGGCAAATAAAAACCACTATTGTATTTATCCCAACGTTTCGTGGCTGGATTGCCACTTTATCAAGGGCCTATAATTAAAAAAGACACATTACAAAAATTGTTTAGTTACATGGACCTAATATTTTACAACACCAAAAACACTTACAAACTATATTGACTAGAAAGAAAGGCGAAGGAACAACCATCAGGCCGTCAGGACCTCTACAAGTCCGCAATCAGATATCACTTCAAGTTTTGTGAGGAATTATTGTTACACAAATTAAATAATTAAGAATGAAATTATATATAAAAAAATTAAAGCCACAAAACATACAAAAAAAATTAAAATCTTAAGAAAAACACAAAAACATAAAAAGGAGGAAAAAAAGTCAGTCAGTATGGTATCCGATAGCGGAGTTCGAACCTGGAACCTGCGGTTCAAGAGTCAAAACTCTTAACATTTTCGTTATTGCGCTTATGAAATTAATACTTCTTAAAAGAATATGACTATTTAAACCGAAAGTAAAAAATGATAGCATAGCCGACTCCCACTAATCCGACCCGACAGTGCAACCCTCGCCCCCATGTCAAAACAATAATATTAAAACTCTAAAAAAATTTACATTAACCTGCGAAGTGAACAGACACAAAAATAACATTGGCACCTAGGTTAGGGTTGCCATTTTTTGGAAAACCAAAAGCGGGAGGTCATTGTCTCGGAGTTTTAAAAAACAGCGCATTCGCCATTTCACCGTAAATTAATTTTATTTTATAATTTTATTACTTTCCTATATCCGCGAACAATAC
Organism: Listronotus bonariensis; assembly: GCA_014170235.1. Lineage (NCBI taxonomy): Eukaryota > Metazoa > Arthropoda > Insecta > Coleoptera > Curculionidae > Listronotus > Listronotus bonariensis. The sequence continues at coordinate 39,711 of JACEGR010002620.1, read as the reverse complement.
CAAACACTGCCGGGAATAATACCAAGCGCCGCGCCGCGCCTGCTGCGTATTAAAGCTAAGGAATATTTCTTTGTTAGCTGCTTACAGCAGCTGTAAGCACTTTCATTTTTTCACAAACCAACGACGTCAGTCTTACAGCAGCCGACAGCAATTGTTAACGGCCTTGGGAGATGTCTATAACCACTGTACGTCTAACAGGTTGAAAAACAAAGAGGGGGAAATATAGCCGAATTTGAGGCTAGGAGTCAAACAAAATTGACTAAATGTATACTAATAATAATAGTCTACTGCAATTCAAGGTATTGCGCATCTTTGTTATAAAACTGTAGTTACCATTTTTTAGGTTATATTCATCAATTTTAGGCGAAGAACCAATTCTAAAACGGTATTTACCAATCGGCTATGTCGACGTTGAAACAATTGGTATATTCCTTTTAGGGTCTAGAACCGCCCGGAACGACACCAAAAGTGTTCCTTTTAATTGCAATCTATTGTATTTTTGACAGTTTTGACACTCTTGACACTTCAAGAACGGTTTCGGGTGGTTCTAAAGCATAAAAGGAATACACCAAATGTATTATACGTCAAAGTTGTTACCGCGGTTATAATTGGTTGAACGTCTACAATTGATGATTATTTTTTTAATATCATTTGTCATTGGCGGTAAGCGCTTTTATTTTTCGATTCACATTATAATGACGTCATCTGTTAGACAAGTTTGTTAGCAGCTGTAAGTCAGAAGAATTAGAAAAATATCCCTCTATTAGTCGATAAATTACTAAACACGTGGTTCCGTTTTTGAAACCGATCACTGATGTGTCCGCGTCGGTGATTTACCTGGAAGCGCTGTTGTCAGATTGTTTATAATAAATTATTACATAGTATAGTGACTTTTTTTATTTAATTTTTTAAAATTTTAATCTGGTAGTAGGTAATGTTTGAAAAGCGGGAGTTTTTACTATTTTGTCGGGAGGCGGGAGACATGTCAGAAAAGCGGGAGACTCCGCCCAAATCGGGAGGGTTGGCAACCCTAACCTAGGTACACTTACCAATACTTCACGAGGTCTCACTGCCTTTAGAAACTCTATTGTCTAACAAAAATATATAAGAAAATTCCATACTCTCGAAAAAAACCACCCTGAGCAGCACAAAATTTTTGTCAATAGTATTATTTGTTTTTAAAATTCTGACTTAACAGTAACTGTCAGTGGGAACTTCTCTCAAAATGTTAATATTGGTTGGATAACTTATCCATTAAAATTATTTTGAGTGAGACCTTATAAAGACTGAAAGCATCATCTATCAGCCAATTCATCTGATTATTCATACACATTGAATTATATATACTGGGAGACCAAACCGTAAATTCTATAAACAAAAACAATATATCACATTTAAGAAATCTTAAGAAACATAACAAATGACCTAAGAATATACACCCAATAAAAGGACGACACCTGACATGTGATTTAATTTATTCTATTAATTAAACTTTGCTAAAATTGTTCTTTGTACTTGTTTAATATTGCTGAATAAGAGACACCCAAATTATTTGTGTCCGTCCTAAAATTTATTGAATTATTCAGTTTAATAAATATCATCTCACCTATGTTTCGCTTTAATTAGTTATGTTCCCGATCGAAAATAATTGTTTTATCAAAATCAAATTCATGTCCCGTCATTCTATGGTGCAGGCTTTATTTGCCTGCCCTCATCCCGCTATACAACTCCAATTTGTTTTTCGAAAGGGTGTTATAAACTAAATTACCCAAGACTTTGGCTGAAACCGAAACTGATTTCGGAAGTTTTCGTGCGCACTTGCCTAACTTCGTTTCTCGCAGCATCGCTCTCTTAATTTAAAAAAAACTAATAAAATAATTAGGTATGTTTTTTAATAAATGATTAAAGCAAAATAATTACCCAGTGTTTTTATTTCATGTTTCTAATTAATGCAGAATAATGGAAAAAACGCCCCAAATTTCAGTATTTTAGGGTATTTTATACCTAATCACGTGAACTTCGGTTTCGGCCGGAAAATCAGTTCTACGTTTTTAAAAGGCAAATATACTTTCAATCATAATGTGCTACATACAGTGTGTCTACTTAAGTTGACGTCATATGGGAACCTTTTTTATTATTGATTTTACGAAAAAAGTTATTCCTTATAAAAAGTTCTGCATGGTCTAAATCCTTAAAAGCAACCATCGGATATCAAATTGTATCAGTCATCTACGAGGTCTGGCCAAAAATATAATTTGGCTTAAAAGTAACGTACCGTATTTTGCTAATAACAAACATTGTTATAAAGAAATAAGTTTAGAATTAAATAAAAATAAATATGCAATTTTGTTTATTTACATAAGAAAAAAACTTTTTTTCTGCTATAATGGTAATAATTTAGGTTTGTACATTATTAGTGTACTACATTTTATGATTATAAATGCCATTGGATAGTTTTAACTAAACTTTTTAAATATATTATTATTAAAACAAGAAGAATGTATAATGCACTAATGTACAAACTTAATATTTATCGATTTCCGCAAAAAAAAATTGATTTTGAAAATTCCACACCACTGTTTTTTGACCAATCAAATGTGTAGTTTTAGTTGTATTACCATGACAACACAAGTATTTATTGGAAATTTTTTTCTTCTGCCTGGAGTACCATGGAGCGAATTATAGTGAAATTTTTTGACATAATCATTGAAATTGTTTTAACGTCATGTCTGTCGTTCACATACATAATTAAAGAAAATGTTTTTTTGTACCAGTTGTAGTATTTCAGACATAACATAAAATAATGTAAAGTTTTAAGACCCTAAATAACAATTTTATACAACTACACAGAGGCGCATTTACAAATTTTCCGCCCGTTGGCTATTTTATTTATTAAAATAATTTTGAAGACAAAAAAATTCTTAATTTTTTTTCTATGTACAAAATAAAATTCGAAATCCACAAAATATTTATAAGTACAAAATTTGCCGCCCCTAAAAACGCCGCCATAGGCTTCAGCCTACTCAGCCTTTTTGATAAATACGCCACTGCAACTACAGTTAGTAAAATAATATCATAGAACTGAAGTACTAGACCTAAGTGAAGAGCAAACGAAAGCAAGGTATAGGTCTAAAAAAAATTAATAAACTATTTTTACCAACTGTAGTAATATAAGTTATATATAATATAAAAAAATAAACAATGATAAGCTCTAAAATTACATATATTTGCAACTACAATTGGTAAAATGGAAAATATTTATTTTAAAGTAAAATTTTAAAGCTCGTGTCAAAGTTACAAATATTAATTTAAAAGAATATTATTGAACACAAACTTGGTGTGAAATTTTCTTACCGAATACCACACGTGTTTAAATTATTCCGGGAATTTTTTTCTAGGCCACGAAGATTTTAAGAAAATTCTCCCTCGCCTGCGGCTCGGGATAATTTTCAAAATATTCGTGGCCTTAAAAAATCTTCGGAAATAAATTTAGCACTAGTGGTATTAAAAGTAAAAATTAACGAAATTGCATATTTAGAAGTAATTTTTAATTCCGAATATCTTTTCTTTATAACAATGTTCGATATTAGCAAAAATAAAGGTACTTTACTCTTGAACAAAAATTACATTTTGACCAAACCTCGTAGACGACTGACACAATTTGATATCTAATTATTGTATTTTAGGTTTTGAATTATGCGGAACTTTTTATAAAGAATAACTTTTTTCGTAAAATCGATAATAAACAAGTTTCCCATATGACGCCAACTTACGTAGAGACACTAAAATGAAGATAAAAATTAAAAAATAAACAATTTTGACCTAAGTAGATAAGGAAAATGACGATTTCAGATAAAATACACGACTGCTCATTTATTTTAAAGCAAATAATTGTTTATTTTTATTTTATTTTTTTTTACCTGTTCACTATGGGCACTTTTTAGAAGAAATTAAAGTGGCCTTAATCTTTTTTCTCGAAATAGAAGCTAGGTACAAAAAAATACACAGTTGTAATATATAATTACCTAATTATAAAAAAAATATAAAAACGTCAAAAAAGTCAGTGGCGTTTTTAGCTCAATAATGTAAGTTGCGGTGCCCACTGAGACGCCAAAGGAGCCAATAATAACAATCTGGCAAGGGCCTAATAAGCGCCTTATTACTTTAAATAACTTAAGAAATCATACCTTAAAGTTTTGTACTGTTGTTTAAAAACACCCTGTATAATTTAGGTTTTAGTACAATTTTATGTTTGTTGCTGACTACAAGAAGAAAATACATCTTCTCTTTAATATTATACATTATTGCTTCATCTTCTTATTCTTTTCTCACGCCTTTCTACCTTATCAGCATCTCGAGGACTTTTAGTGTCGGTTGCCGCGGTAATAAGAATATCATCATCGGTGTGGCCGTCCGCGGCATGTTGCCAGTTTATTGTCGTAATAAATTCAGCGGCGCCCCGCCACGCCGTACCACCCTGTATATGCAGATTAGGCTGAAGAAGTGAAAAAGACTCTTTGCACCAGTGGAATCTCAGGGTTAATTTACATAGGTATATTAGGTAGATGCGGCTAACACATTTTTTACTATTTAAAATATTTTACAAAAATGACAACAACTGGATGGGACGAGTTTATGAACAACTTTGCAAAAATGCTTATGCCCCAATGGGGTTCACTTTTATTTAAATCCATAGGTCGCTTATAGGTCGGTTTAAATGATCGGTCGCAGATGAGCCGGCCGCAGATAAGCCTTTTCTCACAAAAGAATGTATGTGACTAATTCAATCAGAAATGTTTACATGCAGGTATTCACGTTAAATTGTCTTTTTTTCTCACATTGCCTATGTGTTACGATATTTAGCTGATTCTGTATACTAAATACTATAAAATGTAAACAAAAAAAAACAAGATTTGGCGTGCACAAAAACAAAATTAAACATTTTGATGTCTATTGGTGACTAAACGGTGAGGTTTATCGGCTTTAATAAAGAGTACTTTATTTTTAAGTTTTTGATTGTCTATAAAATGGCGTCCCCAGCTTTGCAATATCTGTCAAAATAAAAAGTTATGATGTAAATAAATTTTAAGTTTTAGGTAAAGTGCCCTCTGGCGGTATTTGAAAAGTACTTTTGTCTTAAAGTTTTAAAATCTGCAAAGCTTGATTTGTGTGCCAAATATTAACTGGACTGGTTAAAAAATAAATGCAATATGGCGAAAAAACCAAAATAAAAATTGAACTTTGACGGTTGGTAACTCGAAAACAAATGACATTTAAAAAAATTATATGAAGCTCTACCCTTATTTTGTCAAGTAGAATCACCTCCTTAAGTTTCGTGATCGATTTTGAATCACCCTGTATATTCTCTACCTTTTACAATGGGTTTGATCCTTCTATATTTTTTTTGTTTAAGAAATTATGGACCCTGATCTATTTTTGCTCAGTGCTATTTCGTTTACAACATCCTCGTTAAAACGTATCGTTGGTGAAAAATATGTCCGTACATTGAGACCGCACACCAACTCTAAGTGACGGTAAAGGTGAGACCTACCGAGGATAAGCGTATGGTGAGAATTGAGCTGTAAACCGACCGGCGCTCAAATTTATTTGCCAAGAAACGATGTCACCCAATCAGCGCACGACTTTGAAGTAACAGTTTCGAGAACAAGAAATTTATGGTTTATTTTTTTAATTTTAAATGGTTTCTGGGTGTGTTATGGCTCAATCGAAGAAACAAAAATAGGGTAAGACTTAGGGAGCAACCATTTCGTCTACTAAAGTTTGTAATAATGTCTTTTGATTTAATATTGATTAGTCATAGGTCACCATTTACCAGTGGTGGAAACAAAGGGACGGCTCTGAGGCAGCGTTCACCCAGAAAAAATCACAAATATTATAAAAGCGGTATTTTTTGAAAAAAATATCAGTTTGATTTCCCTCAGTTTCTTCACTTGCATCTGACAATGATCATTTAATTACGTGACAGATGCCATTTGAATTATTAATAAACATTCAGAATGAAGTAAGCCACATAAGTTTCAAAAGAATATTATCAGTTTTTTTATCTTTGGACAAACCACGAAGGCTAAAAACCTAAATACTAACGTACCGTGGGTGTCTTAAGCGTGGTAAGAGGGAGTTTGTTGACACGGGACTTAAATACTTGAAGATTTGGGGGAAGGAAAGACCTCCGCGGGCAGCAGGTTCCACAATCTAGAAACTCTAGGGATAAAAGAACGAACAAAGTGAGAAGTTAGGGGAATGTCCAGTTGGACCGTATAGGGATGCATACGCGCGGAACCACGAGTTTCTCTGTTGGGAACCGTTAGTGGAGGAACTATACTGGACAATTATTCAGAGCAGAAGCCATGGAAGTACCTATAAAAAAGCGATAAATCCCCCACAGCCCAACGATGGGCAAGGGAGGGGAGCCTTTCTGTAAGTGAAGGATCATTAATGAGACGAATAGCTCTTCTTTTAATCGAATCAAGAATGCTTAGGGTTGTGGGGGACGCCATGCCCCAGATATGAGAACAATATTTCAAGGTAGGCCGGATTTGGGACACATATAGTGTATAAATTAGAAGCGAAAAATCCTTTTTGACTCGAAAGAGAAATCCAAGCTTTTTGAAGCTGCCGTGGCTATAGATACAATGTGTTTATGCCAGTTATGGTTACTTTCAAATGTGACGCCCACAAGATTGAAGGTGTCTTTGCTCTGTAAAACTTGGCCGCTCATAAGTAGAGGATGAGTATTTGATGACTCTTTTCGCGACAAGGAACATGATTGTGTTTTGGATGCATTAAAATGGACGAGATTTTTGGCGCCCCAATCCAATATTAAATTAAGAACCTGTGAATTAGATATCTGCATCGCTCTGCGTTTGTTTTCCAAGTCAAGTTTAGTGATGGGTTTAGGAAACTGAAAACTGAAATGAAGGGTACTATCGTCGGCGAAACTATGAATGGAATTAGTTGTGGACGAGAGAAGGTCGTTGATGTGAAGAAGAAACAATGTTGGTGCCAGAACTGAGCCCTGAGGGACTCCAGCATTTACTTGGTAAAAGCTTGAAGAATGGCCGTCCACAATAACTGATATACGTCGATCAGATAGATAGCTAGAGAGCCAAGTACAGAGTTTAGTTGAAAGACCATAGGAGGGAAGTTTATTGAGAAGTGCGGCATGCCAGACCTGGTCAAAAGCTTTGGATATATCAAGAGCAACGATCTGGGACTCATCTAGAAACTCAAGAGACTTATTCCAACAGTATGATACGAAGAAAAGAAGATCTGCTGTAAATCTTTTATGGCGAAATCCATACTGCCTGTCATGCAAAATTTTGTGTTTTTCTAAGTACTTAAGAATTTGTAAATTAATTAATTTTTTCATTACTTTAGAATGAACTGAGAGAATTGAAATTGGTCTATAGTTAGATGAAATAGATTTAGATCCTTTCTTGGGAATAGGTTGAACACGTGCAGCTTTCCAGCTCTCCGGAAAGATACCTGTGTCGTAAGAAATTCGAAAGAGCCAAGTTAAGTTTAGTGCAAGTTCTGGAGCACATTTTTTAAAACGATTGCTGGTTTGCCATTCAGCCCAGATGATTTCTTGGTGTTAAGGGAAGAAAGGATACGCTTAATGTGTTTTACTTTAAAAATAATATCGGGCATTTTATGCGGTTTTACTTCCATCAGTTTGTTTACTGATCATGTCTCGAAAGAATTAAACAATACTGTACAAGAATACACAATACAGGGTATCCACGACGAACTACGCCTATTGATGTCTCGAAAACTACAGGCTTTGGAAAGGTATAGAAGGTAGCAACGTTTTCGAAAAATAATTTTAGGGCAGCTGATTTTTTTATATGTTGTTCTCCTTCCTCTTTTGGATAGACACTGCGGGCTGTCTGGTTGGCGGTAGTGTATGTTAGTTCGCATCCTACATGTACAGGTAATAATCCAAGGTTTTAAAAACATTTTAAGAAAGCCAATTTGCAATTTATGGTCTTTAGATAGGTTCACCAAACGACACTTTTATCATTGCTAATTATACAGTGGTCCCCCTTTTAACTTCTGGGTCCTTATTCTTAAAACTGGGGAACAGCGTTCTCCTGAGAAAAGTGGGCGGAGATCTCTCAAAAAGCTTAAATAGGTATTCTTGAACGCAAACGACTGCCCCCATCACGCGACTGTAAGGAAAACAGCCCGGAAAGTGAACGATCATTTTGGCGATGTGATCGAGTCCGTTCTCTTAAGCTGGAGAATTAGGACCCTGAACCGTTCGGTATATTTTGATGAAACTTGGAACGATAATATATAACCAAGGTCTGCATTTTTTAACATATCCGGGACAGCTCTAGATGTCAAGGTGACATCTCTTAATGTCAAGCTCACAGCTGTGCGCCAACGCAACCTCTACCGGCAGCCAGACAGCCGAGGATCTACCCGAAAGAGGAGGGAGAACAATAAAATATCAAAAATCCTTTACTTACTCAAAGACTTCCTTCTCTTGCCCATCGTCGAGCTGTGGGAGATCTATCGCTCTTCTATAGATACTTTACGGCTTCTGCTCCAGTATAGTCCCTCCTCTTGCAGCTTCCAACAGAGAAACTCGTGGTGCCGCGCGTATGCATCCTTATACAGTCAGTGCCGTATTATCCATTAGGCTGACTAGGCTACAGCCTCGGGCGCCATGAAAAAATAGGCGCCAGACAGGAAAAAAGTTTAGGTCGGGTGGGTATTAGAAGAAATTCCTCTGTGAATAAGGTGCTTTGAAATAAATGAAATAGGCGCAAAAAGGAGGGAATGAGTTTTTTTTGTGTTTTGGTCATCAAATCTCATTTCGGGTGGTGAAGTAAGGCGCCTGAAAAGAAAATAGGCGCAACGGAGGTAAGGAACTTGCTGCCAGCGGAGGTCTCTTCCTTCCCCCAAATCTTCAAGTTTTTAAGTCCCGTGTTATCAAACTTCCTTTTACCCTGCTTAAGACACCCACGGTACGTTAGTATTTAGGTTTTCAGCCTTCGTGGATTGTCCAAAAATAAAAAAAAATAAAAAAAAATCAATTAACTTAAAATTCTTGTTTTCCCGACGTTGTTACCTCCCGTACTACGGTTCTTATTTCTATCACTAACGAATAAACTGGAAATAAATATTAACTTTATTTTTTAAATGGGACACCCCGAATTTTGTTTTTTTTTTTATTTAGCGTAAAATACTAATCTATAATACAGTCCTTCGGTATATTCTGATAAAATTTAAAACAATAGTATACTGTGTCTTCAGAGGATTACCAAATGAGAAACTTTTTTATTAATAACCTTACGAAAAAAGTGCCTTCTCATAAAAAGTCCCGCTTGATGAGAAAATGCATTTTCACAAAACTATGTCTATGTGGGATGTGTAGGATGGCCTAAATAAGACTTGTTTCCAAATTTAAATACAGGGAATTTTTTAACTATGGTACGAAACTTTAAAGGGTGCTTTCTTATGTTATTTTTTAAGAAAAGTTGCTATAAACAAATATCCGAAGTTGCTTGGTTTCTGAAATACAGGGTGTTATTTTATAAATATCTTAAATACGAAGCCAGATACGAAAAAAATGTACGACAGTAAAAAGTTGTATTTTTAGTTGTTTCATAGGAAAAAATTACAAAACTACATAATAAGCCAAAGGCGTACATTTTTCTCTCAATAATATTAGCTTTGGTGCCCACCGCCACTGGACCCAATAAAGTCAATTTAGTTAGACCTTTACAAGCACTTTATTACATCAAACAAATGTACCAAATTTTAACAAAATCAGCTAAAGAGTGTTTAAGATATTTATAAAATACTGACTTTAATTCCCTGTATTTCAAAAAAATATATTATTAAAACTAAACTTTACTTTTAAGGCTGTCAAGGAAACTTTGATTTTATTATTAAGCACTCTGTATTGGTTAAAATAAATTTTTTATTAAAGGTAAAACATTTTTTTGTAAATCTATATTATACTTAAAAACTTAAATGAGTTATATATATATATTATAATGAGTACCCAGCAAACACTATTGGCCGGCAATATACATTTTTCATATTGGCATTGATGGTAAAGCATTGGCAATTAGTGGCAATATTATGCCAACGCCAATGCCATTACAGAGTCAACCCTTAATAAATACTTAAGTGCCAATAAATTTTACATGCAGGCGAATTGCCGGCAAGCATACAAAAATGGCGGCATACCAATCCTGATTAAATAAAGCATGCCTTTTTGTTGCAGGCTAATAAATATTGGATTTTTGAAGGCAAGCATATTCATACTTTTCAAACCATATTATTAACATTGGTATTTAACTAAAAATCCTTCTTACCTTGCTTAAGACACCCACGGTACGTTTGTATTTAGGCTTTTACCCTTCGTGGTTTGTCCAAAGATAAAAAAAAACAATAAAGCAATTTTTTGATATGTTTTATTTATAATGGCAGCTAAACAACATTATTTTATGTTTTTTTACAAACTTTAAAGGAAATGGCCTTTTCATAACATTTTATTGTTACAAATCATGCAAATAAAAATTAGGTCGAACAAAATGTTTATTATGTATTTTTGAAGAAATAAAAATAAAATGATGGTAAAATTAGCTAGGTTAATTTCGACCGAAGGTGACAAATTTAAATTTCCCGCTTAGCCGAAATATAAGATTTGACGATTTTGACAGATGAAGATAAATTGATTTTTGTTGTTTTGTTTTTGTTTGTTTTGTGCAATAGTTTTCTGCGTGGTTTTCTAGCTTTTTAGTTTCTTTTTTAAAGAAAAGAGTTTTTAATAGACATAATTAGGTGTATTTATTACCTAATTAGTGTGTGTTGTGTGATTAATTGGTGATGGCTAGTCGAGCAGGCGAGTTATTCAAGTAGACTGTTAGAAGCTGTAAACATTTGTTTAAACCCTTTTAAGTTTGTAGTTACTTAAAAAATAATATGAAATTAGGGAGTTGCCTTATGAAAAGTTTTAAAGACGTGTTAATAAAAAATATTTTATATATTTAATAGTTTTTTTTTAAATTTAACTCCTTTAAAATATTTCCCCCATGTTTTGGATCTGAAAATTGAGTGTAAGTGTCCCTTGAATACTTACTATTTAAAAGTGTTTTCTTTTGATTTACTATCTTTTTTTTTAATTTTATTACATACCTTTAATTTTTTAATGGTTAATTACTGTATAAAAATTTATATTATGTATTTTTTAACGATAAAATTTTCCTGCCTTTTTTCTAATTTTTTTAATTAGAAAATTCTAAATATGTTATTTAAGTTTTGGGACACTCAACTTATAAAACTTGGAATATTTATTTAATGATAAATGCCATTATCCTAAACGCATTTTTTCATCATAACATATTATTTTGGATGCCATCACAGTATCTGCAACACGTGGCCCAATAACGGCCAATTGCCCACTTTCGTGTCTTTTGATACCTTTTTGCCAATAACTTATTAATGATGGATGCCATCATCCTAAACGCATTTTTCCATCATAACTTATTAATGACGGATGCCATCACATTATCTGCAACACGTGGCCCAATAACGGCCAATTGCCCACTTTCGTGTCTTTTTGATACCTTTTTGACAATGCCTTGCCATTAAAGAGTGTTGGCAATGCCAGTAAATTAAATGTACATGGCCGGCAAAAATGTTATATGGGTAGTGTACAAATTTTATTGTTACCAAAGTTAAAAATTCTTAAAAATGTAAAATAATATGCAGAGATATTTCCAACAATAAAAATGTTAGGCATTTTTTTATTAAACGGTTAAAGTCTAAAGAAACAGTTTTTAAATAAAAGTTATCACCCTACCAATTATTTTTCTGACAATATGGTGAAGGTGATTTATTAAATAATAAAATTTAAAATAAAATGTTTTTATTCCCTACTTCATTATATAAAATTTCTTACGTTAACCTTTAAAAGAAAAAAAAATAAAAATCGGATTTACCTTTTTATTTTTTAGGCATCAAAATTAAAAATTTTTAAATGTTGTATGTGGAGCCACATCTCAGCATTTTCCGAAAGCTTAAATCTAGAAGATTGCAGCGAAGAAACCACAAAATACGGATTGTAATGATTTCTATACGAGATCAATTCTTTATTCTGAAACGTATTATAGGTTGCCTATAAGCCAAGTCTAGAAAATCAATTTTATTAAGAAGTGGATTTTATATTTGCCACCCAATTAAAACGATAACGAAAAAGAATAGAAAACTTCTTTTATAAAAGTTTCATAGATTTTCCCTATTATCTTTTAAGCATAACGAAAAATAACAAATATACATTAAAAACCCTGGAAAAATGAAAAGGAAAACTTTTTCAAATTGAACACCCTGTATATTATGTCATCTCAATAAATCAATCTTTTAAAGCGGTTTTTAAAGATAATACATTTTTAATACATTCATTTTAATAGTTTTCGAAATATGACCACTTAAATTTGAAAAGTATTATATAGGGTGTCCGGAAATCAAGCGTCAGGATTTCTGTGAGCGATTCTGCGAAAAATTAAATTTTGGTGTTGTATTACCCACCGAAATTTTAACGCATAATCTCCAGACCAGAGTATATAATTTATATTATACCTTCCTACGGCACTAAGCCGAGATTGTAGATATAATGAAATTATATCTGCTATTATTCAGATTTAAATGGTCATATTTCGAAAACTATTCAAGATGAACATAATAAATGTAGAGTCGCAAGCTTTAAAAGACTTTTTAATAGTGACATAATATACAGGGTGTTCCATTTAATATACGTTTTTTTTTTCTTTTGAGTTTTTAATGTTAATATGTTTCTTTGTTATGCGCAAAAATAATAAGATGAAAATTTATAAACCTTTTATACAAGAAGTTGTTTTCTATCCTTTTTCGTTGTTGTTGTAAATGGGCGGCAAAATATAAATAAAAACCCTGTACAGGGTGGATTATTTTGGCTGTAACTATAGAGTATAGGCTAAACGGAAAGAAATACAAAAACTAAGATCTCTATTTCTTGTTCAGTTTAATGACGCAATCATAATCACGCTTACTTGGACGATACAGGGTGATTCTCGAAATTTGTCGGTTTTTATTATGTCTTATTACTCGGACATTTAGGGAGATAGAAGCAAACTTTAAATTTAAAAGTTTTTTATCTTTTTACGTAGAATCCAGTGGCGTACCTTAAATAAATATATATACTTTTCATTCTGTTCTTTGATTTTTGGACTCGGCTTGTAATGAAACTAGTGCCGATATAGATGTAAATATTTGTTTTTTTTTTTTAATTTAATTTTAGGAGACTTAAAACAAATTATTTTAAATTATTCACATTGTACCACATCTACATATAACATCGTCATTACTTTATTTATAAGCTGAGTCCAAAAATACATAAACAAAATGGAAAGTATTTGTGCACATTTTGTGATTAAACACAAATGCAAAAAAATTATTAAGTACTTGAATAAATTACTGTATTTTCTGTGGTTGTTAATGTTTTGGTTAATAAATGTTTTGATATTATTGTTGGATTGGGTTTTTTCATACCGGGTGTTGCTCTGTCGAGCGGGACATGGGGAATCCCATGTAAATTTTGAAGTAGTCAAATATTGGCTCCCCTAATTATTTTAGAAAAAAATGCTATTAGGACTTATTGAAGAGCACAGTAAGTTCCACCCAAAATGAAAATTTGAGCATTTTTCAATTAACCAGTAAAGAGTAAACTGCTTAATACTTCTGCAACGTAGTATCTCATTATACACCCTGTCCTCCAGAAATTAACAAAAAAACACCATATCGATTTATTAGTGACAATTTAGATCATTAATTTATATTGTCATTGCCAAAACTGAATAATATTATACGGGAATTTCAAAAAGAATCCTCGCATTTCATTTTAGTTTACAGCTAATTCCAACACATGCACTCACAGTTACGCAAGACAATAAAACAAATTTTTCTACATTTAGAAGTCAATTTATGACGAAAATATCAGGATTTAATCAAATGCTCAAATATTCCTCCATTAACTGCCAGACAATAACCCAAACGATTATAAAACTCATTTCTTACGTTGGCTAGTTGGTACATCGATATTCTGGCACATTCAGCGCTAATAGCATTCCTTAGCTGGACTAAATTTTCATATTTTTTTTTGGTAGCTTAGTTTTTAAATGTCCCCATAGAAAAAAATCGTTTGGCGAAAGATCACGTCGATTTTCTTCATATTTGCAATTATTGATTACTGTGCCTGTAGTTTCAAATTTTTTATCGTCCGTTCTATTGTCGATTTACTTAGTATTAGCCTATTGGGAAAATAGGCTGCAAACATGTCCGCTACTCTTCGATAACTATTTCCTGGTAAAACCATTTTATAATAGTGATTTTTTCTTAATTTAAGTAGTACATTATTTAAGAATGATGTAACATTGATCTGACAACTTGAGAGTAAGAGGTTAAATAATTTTTCTAGTATTTTATTATAAACTTCTAATAATACTAGGCGGGTAAGAAGATAGGAGATTTGTAACTTATTTTCGCATTTATCTCTTAGCTCGCGGACTGAAAAGAGCTGAAATTTGTACACTGTGTACAACTTTTCGTGCTGTTTAAAAATCCTAATAATATTTTCTTCTAAAATAATTAGGGGAGCCAATATTAGACCACTTCAAAATTTATATGGGATTCCCTATGTCCCGCTCGACGGAGCAACACCCGGTATACATTCCATTAAAAAAAAAAAATGAATACTAATTCAATCCATGGCCAACTAGTTTTTTATTTTTTTTGTGAGTTCAGTTGTTTAGAACAATGCAAAATATTAAGTGTTATATATTGTTGTTATCGCAAAAAAATGATTTTTTTGAGATACCCAAATACGGGGTGCCCTAATTAAAAAAATGCAAGTTTGCATTATATCTCAAAAATTAAAACATTTATATTTATTAAAGATACGCCACTGGATTCTAATTAAAAAAACTTTTGTATTTAAAGTTTGTTTCTTTTACCCTAAATGTCCGAGTAATAAGACATAATAAAAATCGACAAATTTTGAGAATCACCCTGTATCTTCCAAAACAATCAAGTAAGAGTGGTAAACACGAAAAAGAGATCGAGACATGTATCTTAGCTTTTTGTTTCTTTTACCGTTTAGCCTACACTCTATAGTTACAGCCAAAATAATCCACCCTGTACAGGGAAAATGGTATTTTTTTTGTTTTCATAGTTTTTAGGTCGATTTTTAGAATTTTTAGAAGAAAAGAAGTGAAGATATAATATAGAGAGAAGGGCCCCTGTTTCGAGGTGAGGGTGTTTTTGCTTGTTAGCTTTTTTGTAAGAGGGAAAAAGTATAGAAGGGAGGCCCCAATCCTAAAAAAGTATATCATGTGATAGTGGGAGGGCCTGATAACTAGAATAGCTACTCCTTATCTAAGTCTGTAAACTAAACCGCGGATTGTGCGTGGATAATTTACTAGTAACTTTATTCTTTTCACTAGCAACTACTTCTAGCCTGTTGGTAACATTGTCACTTGTCACGCCAATATATTTTTCAGTATGACCGTCTAGTTTATTCGGTCATCACTGGCCGGTTGCAGCACTCGAACGATGTTTCCAACAGAAGTAAGTGACTGTTTCCAATATCGCGAAATAAAAGTCACTAAACAATTAACAATACATAAACTGCTATTTTTAGCAACCAGTATAGTCACGGATGTATAAATAAGTTTTTTATGAGGGGGTCAACTACCAAAAAAATTGGTATGAAAAATTTTGACGAAAAAAAGACCTTCCTTAAAACACCCAACTCTCCCTTTTCGCAGGACTTCCCCTATAATAATTCTTTATTTCCTTTATCTTAAGAAAAAAAAGCTCTTGCTTTCCAAAAACATTTCACTTTTCTGATTTTTTCAACCTCCACATGTACTTTTTTCTTCTTTTCCTATGCTTAGAGGGGTGTTCAGATACCTCTTCACCATAAAAACGTAACTGAGGAAGGACTTTTTCCTTCCAATTTCCCTTTTTGCTTCTTTGTCATGCTAAACCGACTACTTGTTTTACAGAAGATTTTTTTGCCGCAATCCATCCAGAATTTTCAGTTTATTTATAATAAAATTAGGGAAAATTCAATTAAAAATAGCCAATCTTCAAGGAAATAAATATCTTCCCGGCTTTTCTTTGTTATTTAGTTATTTCCTAATATATTTTTTTATAATTAGATTTACTTAAAACCAAATACATTCTATATATAATTAAGTTCAGAAATAAAGTCAGGAAATATGATTTAAGCGACTTATCGTTAAAAAGAAATTATTTCTTTGTGCTTAATATTGGTTTAAAGAAATAAATTTCCAAATTTCCTTTTTAAAATCGTTTTCCTAAAATGTGCTGTTTACTCGGATGCGTACACAGAAATAGGGTTTTTCTAGAATTTCAGAACAAATGAAAAGTTTAGTTCAGAACAACTGATAATTTCTATAGTAATTATTAAATTACCATCAAGTTCCAAACTTCCAGGACTTTGATATTTTTTGGGAAATCAGAAGTCAACATTTAATTTATTTTAAGAAATAAACAGGGTAATACAAAATTGTTTAACTTGGCACAGTGGCCCAGCTAGAGTTGTTGGGGCCCAGGGCAGCAAGTCAAATCGGGGCCCACATTTTTTTCATGGAAAAAAAATGACGAGAAAAAACAAACCAAAAAAATGGTACTCACTTTCAAAATGTGGCCTTTCATGTGAAATGATACACGTTCTTGAGGCTCCCCTTTCTACTTTTTTGCAACAAAATTTGAACAACCAAAAAAAAAACACGAGATCCTCTTCTTTAAACGGGGCCTTTTTTATTTTCTTTTTCTGATCTCAGCCCCATTTTTGCTTTACTTATTCTTCTACAAAATAAGTTAATCACCACAGCTAACAAAAAGTAAACCTTTTTCCTATATTTATCACCCTTTGGAACACTTGACCCGGGGCGGCCCCCTATTTCTACGCTAGTAACTTGGCAAATAATAGCATTTGTAACGCTGTTTGCCATTGTCTAAAAAGTGATGTGTAATGCAAAAACCGCATGTTTCAGTGCAGATGACGTTGACGGAACAGGGCAAAAAATACTTAAACATCCAGTAACCCGGCACTCACGGTACACTGGTATTTAGGCATAAGCCTTCGTGAGATGTCATAAAGAAAAAAAAATTGTACAGGTCATTTAAGGATACCCTGTATTTTAAATGCTCAATTACTTGGTGGGGGGCTAAGCTCCCCTAGCGCCCCCTAATTACGCCACTGCAAAAACACATTGTTTTTTATAAAGGTCGAGAGATTTTTTTCGTTTTAACCCCTTTTCAAGTAACGTATTCCTTACTGCCTTAATTATTTAATTTTTCATTAGTTCGTGTTAAAAAGATACCTTCAAAGTGCATTTCGTGCAAAAAGTTTGTGTTACACCCTTTGTCGAATGAAAATGAATCATACAGCACCTTTTATAAAGGGAATTTTAGCAAACATTCTTATTTAAATACGGGCAAGAAGATTTCTAAAATGAGTCAAGCCCTACCCGACAATGGTTTTTAACAAGTTTTTAACCTTTTTATTCTTTTTAATTTATTTTCCTGTATACCAATACCCAATGAAAAAAATTGGTATTTATTTACAATTATGTATTAGGGTGAATTTTTTTCGCGAGTATTTTTTTCGGTCCCAATGTGACATTTTTTTGATAATAGGTCCAAAAAATTCCCCGAAAGTTTCAGCCCTTAATAATATTAAGTGCGCGCTCAAAGTGTGTGAAATTTTTTTATTTAAAAACACGTAAACTTAAATTTTATAACTTAGCAGCATTTTATGTTATTATCTCGCCCAAAGACGGACTTTTTAAAACAATTAAATGCTCTACAAAAGTGTCCAATGCGGCTAAGTAGTAACTTACCCAGCAGCAAGCTGACGTCATTATGACGTCATTTTTAAGTCATTTTTGGTCATAGGAGGTCATCAGACCAAAATTATGACGTCGTTTTAACGTCATTTTAATGACGTGTGTTTGACGTCGTTAAGGTGACGTCTCTTCGATGTCATTTTTTCGTCATACTAGCTCATAAAAATCTAATGACTTCATGTTTAGAAAATCCGCCAGAATAATATTGTGACATTATATGATTTGTGTCAAAATCCAACCGAAATATCATATGACAGAAAAATAGGACTAATTATTTTACAAAATTGAAATAGGAAAACACTCTACCGATAGATGGCGCAATGGACAATAAACTACAACGTTTATTCAACATTTTCTCTTTATATCGCCTACACCATACCGATGAGACCAAAATAGTTTGAGACCAGTCTGCGGTTGGTGATCTCAACTAGCTTTGAAATAAATATCTTCGGCTAGTGTAAAAATCTGCATCTCCAGGTTGGACAGTGTCCCGAGACTTGCGACCTTGCAGTGCAAGGAAATTGCCAAGCAGTAAGAAGTTTCTTCCTATTTCAATTTTCAAATAAAATATCGTATCATTTTAGCTTAAAAAAGTATACGCGTCAATTTTTTGTCATCTTAAAGACGCTCTGTGACTTAGGAGGTCAATTTAATGTCATTGTCGTCATCTTATGACGTCTTTGCTGACCAAATGTGACCAAAAATGACTAAAAGAGACGTCAACAAAACGTCAGCTTGCTGCTTGGGTTACACTGGCGAGGTAGTATTGGTCACTTAACCTTATTTTCTTATTCTCGTTTTTTTGTCATTTTCTCATAAATGGCAAAACCTATGCAAAAAAAAATCATAAAGTGGTAAAAATTTAATTTTCTACAAAAAAAGGTCCTAATAATCGAATCGCTAAGGCCAACAGTTCTCGAGATATTTGGCCTTTAATTTATTTTACTCAAGGTTAAAACACTTATAAGATTAATAATCTATATTATCTAAGCTGTGATATACAGACTGTCCACAAGAGGACAAATTGACCAAAAACTTTTTGATTATAAACATGATTTTAAATGAATTTTTCTGATGACATTTTGCCAAAAAATTAAAGATACAGGTAGTTTACTCTTGAAGAAAAATCATGTTTTTATGTTTTTGCGAACCCTGTATACAAAATCAACATTTTCTCTTCGTAAACCTTTTTTTAAGCAAATATTTTTATGAAGAATGTTTTTTTTGAAAATTAAATTTTTGGTACATTTGTCCTCTTGTTCACCTCATCGGTGGACAGTCTGTACAAATAAATAAAAGGTGAAAAAAAGGTTTAAGTATTTTCTTTCAAACCCTTATGTTACACCCTGTATTTTTATGTATAAAAGCTAGTTCATACAGACGCGAAAAGCGAATTGCGAAAGCGAATATTAGGCCAAAAAAATCGCCTTTTTTGTCATGTTCATACAGCTGCGAAATTCGCCGAAATTCTAGGCAACAACAAAACCTACAAATTTCTATATTGTTTTTATTTCGGTGGTGACGCTACGCTTGGGTTCTTTCAAGATTTTCTTTGTTTTTCCTTTTAATAATATAACATTTATTCGATGTGATGAATAAAGAATATAGCACATTTATTTCGTAATTAAGACGTAGAAACGCTGCAAATTTGTTATAAATGAAATGGGCTAAAAAAGTTAATATAAATTCAAATCAAAAAACACAAAATACTTAAGAAAATGAAAACAAAAATAACGTTCCAAACAGCTAATAAAATGAAATGAAAATACCAATATCAAAATTGTATTTGAAATGACATATGACAAATAACCTCTTGATTTTACGCATGTGCGCACGCGAATATTCGCCAGAAATTAAAATAATCTCAAGTTTTCCGCCCACTAGATTTTAAATTTTGCGAATTCGCAACATCTTTAAACTATCTTTATTTTGAATTACCCGCCTTTAATTGTATGTGAAATTGACCAATAAGAATGAAATTCGCGTTTCGCAATTCGCTTTTCGCGTCTGTATGAACTACCCATATAATATTTTTTTACCGACAAGGCATTGGCAAAAAGATATCAAAAAGACATCAAAATGATCAATTGGCCGTTATAGGGCCACGTGTTGCAGAAAATGTGATGGCAACCATCATTAATAAGTTATGATGAAAAAATGCGTTTAGGAGGATGGCATCCATCATTAATAATTTATGCTGAAAAACATGCATTTAGGATGATGACATCCATCATTAAAAGGTTTTGGCAAAAATATGCCTTTTAGATAGATATTTTTCCTGATGACAATAAAATGCATTTTTACCGTCCAGGGAACTAAAATGTGCATAAATAATGCACATGCATAATGTATGTTTATGTACAGGGTGTCCCATATAAAATTAAATACTATAATTTTGGAAAAACCATAAGAGATACAAGAAAAGTTAAATGCAGAAGTTGTTCAGTGAATTGTATTTTTTTAGTATTTTTACTGTATCTCTTATGGTTTTTCCAAAATTATAGTATTTAATTTTATATGGGACACGCTGTACATAAACACACATTATGCATGTGCATTATTTAAGCACATTTTAGTTCCCTGGACGGTAAAAATGTATTTTATTGTCATTTGGAAAAAAATAATGTAATGCCATCATCTAAAAGGCATATTTTTGCCAAAATCTTTTAATGATGGATGCCATCATCCTAAACGCATTTTTTCAGCATAACTTATTAATGATGGATGCCATCATCCTAAACGCATTTTTTTCATCATAACTTATTAATGATGGATGCCATCACATTTTCTGCAACACGTGGCCCAATAACGGCCAATTGCCCATTTTGATGTCTTTTTGATACCTTTTTGCCAATGCCTTGCCGGCAAAAAATGTTATAGGGGTAGGTTTAAGGCTCTAGAAATTCTTGTACCAAAACTCCCTAATCTAATAATCACCCCTGCCCTTCCGCAAAAACTATAGCGTTACGCATCTAAAGTTGCGTTTTTCAGAATCGAGGGTCCCAGGTAAGTGGGATTGTAATGTAATATTTACATGCACTTTTTTCCAGGTTTTAGGTTACTGTATTAGGGCGGAATGAAAAACAATGAAAGTTCTAATTTTTAGTGTGTTATACAGCGTGTCTTCGGAAATTCTTGCAAAATGGAATTTTTTTAAATTATTAACTCTTCGACAGAAAGGCGCCCCTTCTTAAAAAGTCCTACTTAATGGGGAAATAAACTCCCACAAGAAAATGTGTGTGTTATATAATAAAGGGTGATCAAACTTAAATTCGCAACATTGCTAGCTTCTTTATTATTGGAGAATCATCGAACTTGCACCAATCTTAACTCGGCTCTTTCCAATTTCTTACGACACAGGTATCTTTCCGGAGAGCTGGAAAGCTGCACGTGTTCAACCTATTCCCAAGAAAGGATCTAAATCTCTTCCATCTAACTATAGACCAATTTCAATTCTCTCAGTTCTTTGTAAAGCGGAATGGAACGGTAATGGAAAAATTAATTAATTCACAAATTCTTAAGTACTTGGAAAAACACAAAATTTTGCATGACAGGCAGTATGGATTTCGCCACAAAAGATCTACAGCAGATCTTCTTTCCTTCGTATCACACTGTTGGAATAAGTCTCTTGAGTTTTTAGGTGAGTCCCAGATCGTTGCTCTTGATATATCCAAAGCTTTTGACCAGGTCTGGCATGCAGAAGTGCGGCAATAAACTTCCTTTCTATGGTCTTTCCACTAAACTCTGTACTTGGCTCTCTAGTTATCTATCTGATCGACGTTTATCAGTTATTGTGGACGGCCATTCTTCAAGCTTTCACCAAGTAAATGCTGGAGTCCCTCTGGGCTCAGTTTTGGCACCAACGCTGTTTCTTCTTCACATCAATGACCTTCTCTCGTCCACAACTAATTCCATTCATAGTTTCGCCGACGATAGTACCCTTCACTCCAGTTTTCAGGTTCCTAAACCCATCACTAAACCTGACTTGGAAAACAAACGCAGAGCGATGCAGATATCTCTTTCGCAGGATCTTAATTTAATATTTGATTGGGGCGCCAAAAATCTCGTCCATTTTAATGCATCCAAAACACAATCATGTTCCTTGTCGCGAAAAGAGTCATCAAATACTCATCCTCTACTTATAAGCGGCCAAGTTTTACAGAGCAAAGACACCTTCAATCTGGTAGGCGTCACATTTGAAAATAACCTTAACTGGCATAAACACATTGTATCTATAGCCACGGCAGCTTCAAAAAGCTTGGATTTCTCTTTCGAGCCAAAAGTATTTTTCCGCTTCTAATTTATACACTTTATATGTGTCCCAAATCCGACCTCCCTTGGAATATTGTTCTCATATCTGGGGCATGGCGTCCCCCACAACCCTAAGCATTCTTGATTCTATTCAAAGAAGAGCTATTCGTCTCATTAATGATCCTTCACTTACGGAAAGGCTTGCCTCTCTTGCCCATCGTCGGCCTGTGGGGATTTATCGCTTTTTATAGGTACTTCCATGGCTTCTGCTCTGAAGAATTGTCCAGTATAGTTCCTCCACTCACGGTTCCCAACAGAGAAACTCGTGATTCCGCGCGTATGCATCCCTATACGGTCCAACTGGACAGGCCCCGAACTTCTCACTTTGTTCGTTCTTTTATCCCTAGAGTTTCTAGATTGTGGAACCTGCTGCCCGCGGAGGTCTTTCCTTCCCCCAAATCTTCAAGTATTTAAGTCCCGTGTCAACAAACTTCCTCTTACCTCGCTTAAGACACCCACGGTACTTTAGTATTTAGGCTTTTAGCCTTCGTGGTTTATCCAAAGATAAAAAAATCATAGTCGGTTAAATAAGTGAAGTTGTAATATTTTTTCGCTGATTAACTTGCTGCCAACAGAAAAACAATTTACCATCGGGTTTTACCATTTTTAGGTTTGGATGGCCATATTTCCAAAACTATGGGAGATAGACATAACAAATGTAGTATTTTCGTAAAACTTTGTAATATATCTATTTAATAGTAATGTAATTTAAATGGTGTTTTATTTAAAAATGCCCGTTAACTATCAAATTTCTGAGGATAGCCATATTTCCGAAACTAGTCTGAGATAGTCCATAAAAACGCCCAATTTTGCCCACCCTGTACACGTACTCTATGGCTATGAATATAGTTTTTTTTTATTGTCAAAAGTATCGCTCACAAGACTAAATAACTCCATTTTCTAAAGAACTTGGTCGCTCACACTGATCTCGATGGATTGCCAATGTTATTACCTGCGCGAAACAAACGTTACATTTCATGGGCGAAAAACGGGTTTGTGCGCTAGCAAATCACGCCTGGCGCCAAACAGGCTATCCGCATTATCGGAAAGAATTTACGACGCCTTTTCTGGGTTTTTCGTTCAAAGTACGGTAGCTAATGAGCGTCACGTTCAGAACGCGAACGGAGGGCATGGAGTGCCGGTGTTGTATTCTCCCAGTGCACATGTTCGTCCAACCTCGATTTGTTTACTGCGCGAGGTCGTAAAAATCCGAAAAATGCTTCTTGGGGATCTAAATGTGGGTTATATATGGTCGCCCATAAGTAAAAAATAAGTAGGTATTGGAAAGCTTTTCCCGCGATTGCGAACATAACGGTATTTGAAAGCATATTGTAAAAACTTAAGAAAAAAACTTTTGTCGTATTTTTGGATGTAAAAGAAACACACAACACCACGACCTGTATAAAACACAATAGAAAAGCTACATAATTGAATAAAAGTTATGATCCATGCCATTTGAATGAGAATAATTAAGTGTAATAAAATATAGGGCTTTGCGTCACCAGTATGGTATCGCAAAAAATCCATTCAAATTTGTCGTTTGGATTCCACCTACCTATTTTTCAATACAATTGTGATGTTACTTCTGTTTAGCTGTAAAGCTACATTTTACATTAAACATTTCAGTAAAACTTTTCATTGGCTCCGAATAAAAACATAACAAGAAGCAAAATCAACCTGGAAAAAATCTTTTTTGGGGTTAATTTCTAAATTAAATATATATTTTTTATAAAATATTTAATAGAAAATTCAGGATAAAAAACATCATGTTAAATAAATACTTCATTAAACCGATTTAAAAAATATATAAAACTCACAAAAATTTAAATATAATAAAAAAAATAATAATAAAAAAATGAAGTCGGGTAATAACATAAAATATTAAAGTATAAAAATCTTTTGCTTATTGATTTATTAATATTTAGTAGTTTAGCACATATGTTATTACCCGACATCATTTTTTATATTTTTTTAATTATTTTTAACTTTCTAGTTAGTTTTACTTATTTTTTTAAAGTCGATTTATTTTTTTGCTTTTTAGTTTATTTTTGCTCTCTAACTTACTATTATTATTATTAAATCGGTAAACATACACTAAAAATACTAGCAGTACCTTTTTCAAAGACTACATTAAAAAGCACAGGGACGTGTAATTTAATTGAGTTAAAACGTTACTGATGATCATGCAAAACTGTCACATTGGGCGTTATGGTTAATCCTGGTTTTTAATCTTTTTTTAAGTTCCTAAAGCTAGGTATACCAAAAATAATTGCTTTTATGATAAAATAGCAACTATTCAGTTTTGTTGGGTCAAGGTAGTGGTAAAAAGGAAGATAATAATGCAGGTTTGAGGTTAAGTCAAAGAGGCTCCTCATAAATCAAATATGAAATGTTTCAGCAAAAACGGAATTCAAATCAGTGCTTTTAGGCACTATCCTATGCTAAATTTCCATAAAATCGGCCATACGGATACGACCAAAAATGAAAAAAATATACAACTCAAACAAAAAATGAGTACCCAATATCTAAACCGGTTTACTTTTTAGGCACTGCTATGAACGACGAATACAAATTTAAAATAAAATATTCAAATATGTATATGTATATCCAAGAAACAAAGTTACTTGGTATATTTTCTTTATAAATATAACCTATACAAAATGTTAAACCAAGTCCTGTTGTTTGTTTTCCGCTAGTCTGTAAACATTTATTGCGCATGCCCACAAGGGGACTGCGCAGTGCCCAAGTAGGGGTTATTATGATGTTCGCTGTATTCATCCACATTATTTTTCAGATCATTGGTTTTATCCTACTAAAATAATTTTTTACTTTTTACCTCTTTTAAAGGTCGCAGCACTGGTTTAAAGGGGCTCAACGTCAGCGATGTAAAGGTTGCAAATAAAATTAATTATCTAATTTTTTTCGATCCATGGAAATCAAATATACGCTTTGTAACGTGGTATCAATGGATACTACCCACGTAGTCCTTTGCTTTGCCCTTTATAGTTTCCAATAATACGATAGTATAGTGTTGGGAAATACGGTGATTTTTCGGTAACCGGTGAAACGGCGACAGTGATTTTTAAATCACCGCGATTTTTAAACAGTGATGTCAATTACTGCAGTGATTTGAATATACATAAGTATTTAACTAAAAATGGAAATATAAAAACAGCTCGGTGTCTGGCAACGAATACTAATATATTATTAATGCAGCTCTTATCGGTCTTCATTGACATGCAGCATAATATTTTTATAAAAATAAATATTATGCTGCAAATTAAATTAACAGCAATAGTACGAAATCTAAATTTTTGGGCTCGTAACTCAAATAATCATTATTATATACGGTGTGACAACAACAAGCTTAATGTGATATATTGCAATATTATTATGTAAAAATAATATCAAATTTTAGGGTTTATCTCATTACTTTTCTTTTTTTTTTTTAATTAAGATATTTGCTGCGCACTCAGCCAGCGCTGGCCATTGTACGCAGATCCCATTTACAGGGGGATATCCTTTAGAGTGTCGGTACTTTGTCCAGGTCGGTGCTATGTGCCAACTGTAGCATTCGTCCTAGGTCCAGTCCCGCAAGGTTTAGTGATTCGGATTCAATTTTGTAGGTTCCAAATATGTCCTCTCGTGGACCCTCTAAGACCCCTACATTCCATAATCACGTGAAAAGGGGTTTCATCCCCATTTCCGCACCACCTGCAGATGTAATCTGCTACCAGACCCAATCTGGCTAGGTGCTTTTTAGTATACCAGTGTCCAGATACCAGGCCTGTAATAGTTCTCAGCTGAGTTCTACTCATGCCCAGTAATCTGGATGCAAGGTCCTGAGAGGGACCCTTAAGCATTTCCCTGGGATGCATTATCTTTGTCTCCGATGACCACAGTTCCTCAAACTTTCTTTGGTCCAATCCTTGGCCCAGCGCTTGAGGACTCCACCGGACATGCCCGGGGGGCAGGGTACTGCCAGGTTTGGGTTATTGCTACCCGCTACCGCCAGTCTATCCGCTGCCTCATTTCCTTTGATACCAGGTTGACCGTATTGGACTCTGCTAATGTATTGAGAAGTCTCTTTACAGTCTTTAACTAGCTTAGACTCAATTGTTACCCTATTCAGTAGTTGTAGGGTGGTTTTTGAGTCACTGCATATATATAGGTGTTTTGTTTCTGTATTGCCTGCTTCCATTACTTACTTTCAAAAATAAAAATACACCTTTTTTTCTTAATTACACTATAACATTTTAAACTTATATTCAATTACAAAAAATATAAACATAAAATAAAAACTTTTTTAAAAGCAAAACGGAAACGCATATTATAAAAATAAAATTTTTAAATTCTTTAAATAAATAAAAATAAAACAAAATATAGCTTACTTTTTTTCCCAATGAAAATTAAAAAATTAGCATCAAGAAAGATTAGTTTTTCAGCTTTGTTTGCACTTAATTTATTTCTACGGACGGTTAATATAAACATTGCTTCGCGGTGCCCGCCACCCTCCACCTCTAAACAATATAAATATCATATCAGCTTAAATCACTGTTTTCCTTCACATATTATTTTTAAATAATAATTCATAGGTATATCATAGTTCGATCGGCGCCATCAGCAATCATTCAATGCGTGTCGTGTTGATGCCGATTGCAGTATTCGCTTCGATCACTGATCACCGTATTTGCAAAAAGTAAATCACCGGTAGCGCCAGTGATTTTCCATTCACCGGTGAAATATCGCGGTTATTGATATATCACCATCGGCGAATCATCCAATGAGTGTCGTGTCGATGCCGATTGCAGTATTCGTTTTAATCACTGATCACCATATTTGCAAAAAGTAAATCACCGGTAACGCCAGTGATTTTCCATTCACCGGTGAAATATCGCGGTTATTGATATATCGCCCAACACTATACGATACAACATATTGTCACGAAGACCCGACGTGCTACTTATATTGAAATGGACCTAGATGAAATTTTAACCATTTTATGAAACTGTGCAGCGTAAAATATTTTGCGTGGGTTTTTACTTTTCCATTTTTTTGTGTTTTTGTTCTTTCTTTTTATTATGAGCTTCTTTCAAATATTTCATTTTTGTTTTGCTAAAAACTGGGCCCTTGTAAAAAAGTATCTGCTAAATTTTTGTCATGGAAAATTGGATAATAGAGCTAGATACATTTAAAATTCAACTAATCATTATGGTAGCGGAGCCCAAGAGGGGTTTCGGTATGTACTACAGCGCGGCAGATTAATATACCGGAGGATACCTTGTACCCGGAAATTTTCGAGCTCGTCAGATTAAGATAGGGTAAGTTAATTACATGCTAAACAGTGTATATATATTTTTTTTATCTTTGGACAAACCACGAAGGCTAAAAGCCTAAATATTAACGTACCGTGGGTGTCTTAAGCGAGATAAGAGGGAGTTTGTTGACACGGAACTTAAATACTTGAAGATTTGGGGGTGGAAGGAAAGACCTCTGCGGGCAGCAGGTTCCACAATCTAAAAACTCTAGGGATAAAAGAACGAACAAAGTGAGAAGTTCGGGGCCTGTCCAGTTGGACCGTATAGGGATGCATACGCGCGGAACCACGAGTTTCTCTGTTGGGAACCGTGAGTGGAGGAACTATACTGGACAATTCTTCAGAGCAGAAGCCATGGAAGTACCTATAAAAAAGCGATAGATCCCCACAGCCCGACGATGGGCAAGAGAGGGAAGCCTTTCTGTAAGTGAAGGATCATTAATGAGACGAATAGCTCTTCTTTGAATAGAATCAAGAATGCTTAGGGTTGTGAGGGACGCCATGCCCCAGATATGAGAACAGTATTTCAAGGGAGGTCGGATTTGGGACACATATAAAGTGTATAAATTAGAAGAGGAAAAATACTTTTTGGCTCGAAAGAGAAATCCAAGCTTTTTGAAGCTGCTGTGGCTATAGATACAATGTGTTTATGCCAGTTAAGGTTGCTTTCAAATGTGACGCCCACAAGATTGAAGGTGTCTTTGCTCTGTAAAACTTGGCCGCTCATAAGTGGAGGATAAGTATTTGGTGACTCTTTTCGCGACAAGGAACATGATTGTGTTTTGGATGCATTAAAATGGACGAGATTTTTGGCGTCACAATCCAATATTAAATAAAATAAGATCCTGCGAAAGAGATATCTGCACCGCTCTGCGTTTGTTTTCCAAGTCAGGTTTAGTGATGAGTTTAGGAACCTGGAAACTGGAGTGAAGGGTACTATCGTCGGCGAAACTATGAATGGAATTAGTTGTGGAGGGGAGAGGAATTTGTGAATTAATTAATTTTTCCATTACTTTACAAAGAACTGAGAGAATTGAAATTGGTCTATAGTTAGATGGAAGAGATTTAGATCCTTTCTTGGGAATAGGTTGAACACGTGCAGCTTTGCAGCTCTCCGAAAAGATACCTGTGTCGTAAGAAATTCGAAAGAGCCGAGTTAAGATTGGTGCAAGTTCTGGAGCACATTTTTTAAAACGATTGCTGGTATGCCATCCAGCCCAGACGATTTCTTGGTGTTAAGGGAAGAAAGTATAGGCTTAATGTGTTTACCTTAAAAATAATATCGGGCATTTTATGAGGAACTGGGGTAACCGCTGGAATTGGATGATTTACGGGAGGGTCAAGGGTTGAATTGGCAGCAAATTGTTTAGCAAATAATTCTGCCTTTCCTTTAGCGGTAGAAATATTTTCATCTTCCATAGTAAATGGTGAAAAAGAACTGGTACCAAAATTCCCACTTATGTTTTTCGCAAAGGACCACACTTATCTTTCAACATACATAAAACTTCGGTTATTTAAATGAGAGAATTTTACGGTATTTTTTAACACTCCATAGCATGTGTCCTTCTAAAGATTTAAATATTATTTTCTTTATTATATAATTACAATTTATGGCTTGATAATGCCTCAAAAGAGAGGCGAAACGTTGCCAAAATATTTTTTTTTGATATTTTACATTTTTTGGTCTTTTATTGGGAACGTTTTTTAAGTTTATATTTAATGACCGGGAACTAATGCCATTTTTGTATGTGCTGGATGTTTGTCTTTTGAAAACAATTGAAGAGTTGCATTAACAGATTAAAAAGAAAAAAATCAAGAAAAACCATTTGCCTGAGTAATTGTAAGAAAATAGAGGAAGAAAATGGGATTTTATGAAGATTGCAGAAGGAAGCATGGACATATCACCACCTGTCATATTAAAAGGCTTTTTAATACTCTTTTACACATCACAAAATGCTTGATAATGCCTCAAAAGAGAGGCGAAACGTCAGTATGTATGTTGAAAGATAAAACTTCGGTTGTTTAAATGAGAGAATTTTACAGTATTTTTTAACACTCCATAGCATGTGCCCTTCTAAAGATTTAACTATTATTTTCTTTATTATATAATTACAATTTATGGCTTGATAATGCCTCAAAAGAGAGGCGAAACGTCGCGTCGCCAAAATATTTTTTTTATATTTTACATTTTTTGGGAACGTTTTTAAGTTTAAAAGCCTTTTAGATTTCTGTTTTTTTTTAATTATTATTTTTTACTTTTTAGTGTGTTTTATTAATGTTTTGAAGTCGGTTCAATTTTTTTAAACTGTTTATTAGCAAGCTGCTCAAGTAAAGTCTTGTGTTTTTTATTTTATTTCACTTAAGGAAAAACTTTGGTTCTATTCTGGTGTAATAAATGATGCCTAGACATGTCACGTACTTATTATGCTGAAATTATGTAGAAATATATGTCTTTCGCGGATAATTATAGAACTTTCAGCACATTTTCTACATTTGTAAGACAGTAGTAGATCCAGACAGACAGCTTTGTAATACGGGGTGTCTGAAAATGGCGATGACAAATTTCAATTAGTATGTTTACATAAAACATTAAAAAATTTAAAAAGGTACTAAAAAATACTGCCACGAATTTCTGTGGCTAAAAATGATGAGAACCCAACTTACCTTAGTCCAAAAGTGGATTATTTTGGAAATATAGAGTGTTGAGAATTTACTCTGGCCTTAGTTTTTATAATTATTTGGTAATACTGAGCGTATTTAGTTCTGAATTTAGGGGGCACCGCAAGGGGGTACTAAAGAGTAGAAAAGAAAGAAAAAGCACAAACGCCCGTTTTTATATTATTAAAGCGTTTACTAAGATTAAGACCTATTTTTTGCTTTTTAATATTGATAACAAATATTCTTTTTAAACTTTTGTTAACGAAATATAAATGGTTATAGGAAGTGAGGATCTTTTTTTGCCCTTCAAAATCTTTTGCTTAGAAATAGCGGTTTTTAAAAACTTAAGGCAACGATTTTTTTTTCTTTGGTCGTCAAACAATTTTATAGCTTTGGGGCACCATAGGAGTCGACTACATAGGGCATCAGGAAGTCTTAATCCGGCACTGACTGTATTGTCACAATATTTGGCCAAACTGGGTTTTGGAGGTAAAAATTAATAATGCCATCAATTTTATTGTTAAATTAAGAGGGAGCGACCTATGGTATCTTGCATAAATTAAAAACAAATTAACTTTTTTAGCAACTCTGTACGTAGATACTAGATAAAAATTCTTATTCTTTAACATATTTTACTATATATACTTACAAGGTATACTTGGTGCGCTACTCCACTGTCAGTGGCGGGTTAACATATTTGGCGCCCATGGGCAATCAATTTTGGCCGCCCTTAATCCCTATTTTTTAGAGTTTTTGATTGGAAAAAAATTGAAAGAGCAATAACAAAGGTCCTCACCTTCATTTTTTCTCTTACAATATAGGCTATACATTATTTTTTGGTTTTTAGTTGGGAAAAAAATTTGCGAGAGCAAAAAAAAGAGCCTCACTTCCATTTTTCTACTCCTACAATATGTTTACATCAAAATAAACGAAATAAACAATTTATGAAGTAAATCTGCCGCCCTAGGCTCCAGCCTACAAAGCCTGCTGATAAATCCAGCACTGGCCACTGTTGAAGGTAAAAAAAAACAGATTATTTTAGATTATTTTTTTTTATTTAATCTTCTGACAATCCTCGAAGGTTAAATGTTTAAGTACTAACGTACTTTGGGTGTCTTATGCGAGGTAAGAAGGAGTTTGTTGACACGGGACTTAAATACTTAAAGATTTAAGGGGGAAAGAAAAGGGCTTCGCGGGCAGCAGGTTCTGATGGGAAGTTCGGGGCCTGTCCAGGTGGTCCGTATAGGGATGCGTACTTGTATGTCATAAAATATTTAAGTCAGTAGCTTCATTTGACGAGAGGCCCAACTTTTTTCCTTACAACAATTTTCGTTGGTGGTAGCTTACAGGGGTAGCAGGAATTAAGTGTGTTGATTTGACTAATATCAAAAATTTATTACTAACACGGATTTTCTCTGTTTATTTTCAAGATAATTATCTAAATCCACCGAAAAACATTTGTCCTACACAATGTAAGGTTTCATCAAAGAGTCCCCTACCACCAACATGTATGGTTAACGATGTCGTGAAAAATAACTACTAACCAGCTAATTTTCTTTCTGTTAATTAAATAATATTTATATAATTTAACACCCACATTGTTCTACAAATTGCGTGGCACGTCAGCCTGGTTTTTTGATTTTCATGAAATCAACATAGTTAATCTCTGCTACCCCTGTATACTACCACCAACGAAAATCGTTGTAAGGAAAAAAGTTGGTCGTCTTGTGAAAATGAAGCTACTCACCGAAAGTTAGTTTGTTAGTAAAGACTTGTAAAAATGGCCCAGAAATCCCCAACCAGGGTCAAGCCCTGCCGGGTGCAAGGGGTGCGTAGCACCCAGGCGGCACTCGTTTGGGGCGGCAAAATTTACCCCAAAATATAAATAGCAAAAAATAAAATCAAAACGCCAAGCAAGCAAAGTGCAAAAAAATAACTGGCCAAATAGTTTCTATTAGGAAGATAGCGCGGCCTTTCCCTGTGATGTATAATAGTGATTAGTATAATAAAAACAATAGTACCAAAATTGTGCGTAGCTGGCGCTGACCGATGCTATTAGATGCAACGGCACCTTTTTCTCATGACTAAAATAATAACTAATAATTTGTTAGGAAACATTTAAAAGATAAGAACTTTTTTGGTCTTCAAAAAATGCTTTTGGGAGAAAAAACAAAAAAGTACAACCTATTTAACTCGTCCCGATTTCAAAGTTGGAAAATTTTGTCACTTTATTACTACTGTGATTTTTTAAAATTTATATCTGTTATACATTATATTATTACTAGGGCTGGCAACCGAAACCGGTTTTTCGGTTAACCGGTTTTCGCTTAACCGCGGTTTTTGGCCAAAACCGAAAACCGGTATTCAAAAACCGGTTTCGAATACCGGTTAACCGGTATTTGAAAACCGGTTTTGGACTACCTGGTTAGCTCGGTATTTGAAAACCGGCTTTCGAATACCGGTTAACCGGTTTTCGAATATCAGTTAACCGGTTTTAAAAAGCTGTTTTCAAATACCGGTTTTTCGGATAATCGGACCAAAATCGAAAAGCGGTTCTTCAAATATCAATTAATAGGTTTTTGGTTGATTGCGGTTTATATAAAAACTACAACTTACTATAATAATACACTAAATTAAAATTTTTAAATCACCACTTTTCCTTTTTTGTTTTTTATTAACCAATAAACCAAGAAAAAACACCGAAAATAGAATATCAATTTTAAATACAGAGGAAAAAAATAAATTATGTATGTATGTATGCAATTTTTACATCACCTTTTAGAATCTTGCAATTTATTAACAGGGATGTTATATTTTATTCTTATTTATATTTAACCAATTTCTTTTGAAGAATATTCTAGGATGAATAATGATTATCACTTAACACCACAGCTCATGGGCAAATCCGTAATCAACGCAAAAACGATTAATAGAGAATAATTACTTTCCGATTTTCTGTTAACTGTGGTTTAGAAAAGCCTTTTTCGGTTTTGAGAACCGTTTTCGGTTTTCGGTTTTAAAGACCGTTTTCGGTTTTCAGTTTTAAAAACCGATTTCGGTGTATCGGTTTTGAAAACCGTTTTCGATTTTTCGGTTTTAAAACCCGGTTTCGGTTTTCGGTTTTAAAAACCGAAGTTTTAATACCGGTTTTTAATACCGGTTTTTAATACCGGCTTTTAATACCGGTTTTTAATACCGGTTTTTAATACCTGTTTTTAAATATTCGGTTAACCGGTTTTAACCGAAACGGGTTTTTTTAAAACCGGTTAACCGGTTTGTTTTTTTCCGGTTTTTGCCAGCCCCTAATTATTACTGTTATCATTGTCTTAGTGAATGGTAAGTTCATTTCAAATAGCTTTTTATTACCTTTCTTTTGAGTTTTAGGTATAGGTTTAGTGAGGCGGAGGAGAGGGGGACTATTTTAAACCTAAACTTTTTTTGAAAACAAATCTAATGCAAACTGCGTTTTCCAAAACTGCTGATGAGGCGGCAAATTTGGTTCTTGCACCCGGGCGGCAAAAACTCTAGGCTCAGGCAGTATCCCTTAACTATATAGTAAGAACATTTGAAAAGCGCAAATTCGGTACTCTTTGAAAATAATACAAAAAAACATAAAAAGGCCGCCTGCAATCGGACTATTTTATACAAAGGCGCCGCTATCCTTTACAGCGACGCGCCGATACACTATGGGATAGAAATCCATTATTTTGGCCAAAAGCAACTTTGAAATTTTAATGGCTCATGCTGTGTATTTCAAAGTAGATACTCCAAACTACATGTACGCAAAATTATAAAAGGATATGACGACTTCTACTGGGGTAATAAGAAACTTGAAAATGTATTTTAAGTAAACATAAATATATAACATTTAATCTACTTAGTTTATTATTAGCCTTGTTTACTAAAAAAAGTAAAATAGTTTAAATAATAAGAGCTATTGTTATGTTTCCAATGCAGTCTTGCGAAGTCTCGCTACTTTTGTCAAAGATTTTTTTTACCTTTGTCTTTATTAGTTTTTGTACTTACAATTGCCTTCCTACTTTTTGCTACTTCTGAGTGTAAGAACAGATACAAGATTTTTTTTAATTTACAAAGTGTTCCATTTTAAAATTTAACATGTTTTGTCCTACACTGTATATCCTAAAAGATAAAAGCATTCTGATGAAAGATATGGATTCCACAGAATCTACCCAACAAAACAGTGTTTTTACTTATTTTATACGTTAAAAAATAAAAAAGTTGGAAAGATGTATCTCTATTACGCTTCTAAGAATAATTTAAAATTATTTTTAAGATTTGGATGGTCATATTTCCGAAACTAATTGAGATAGACACATCAAATGTAGAATTTTTTAAAGCATTTTAAAAGATTTTTTTGGTGGTGATATAATATTCAGGGTATTCCATTTAAAAAAATCATACCTATTCTCGTACTCTGTATATCATATGAGATAATAATCATCGGATTACTGATTAGAATACTACCGAATTAACTAAACAAGCTGACATTTTAGTTTATTTTGTACCATAAAAAAATAATGTTAAGGGAGGTGTATATAATAAGTTTTAGGTTTCAAAAAGCATTTGTAATAATTTATAATATTTTTCTAGTAAAAAGCACCTTATTTTAAGTTAGATTGGTAAGTTTAAGAATTTTGACCAAAAAATTAATTTCTATCCCATAGTGCGATGACCAGCTGCATCAACCGGCATATCATAAAAGAAATATAGCAAAGGCTATAATTAAATAAACTTTTTGTGATTTTTTTTTCTTATCAAAGAGCACCGAATTTACATTTTTAAACTGTTCCTTCTATACCTAAAATGTTGTGCTACATTTTAGAAACTCTATTTTATTTTTAAAATGTACCTTTTCAATTCAAAATCCTGTCCAAAAACTCTCAGGAAAATAAAAATTGGCCAATTTAACTCAATACCAACTCTAATAAATTTATTACACAAGTGCATTTTCTCTTTGATGCAATTTATTGCAACTTATCATTATCTTTTTGGGAATTAGGTCGGCCCGTCTGGATGCCAAATAATAATTTGGTTAAGCATATTAGAACCTATATTAACATTTTAAGCAGATATACAGAGTGGTTCGAAAGAAAGATAAATGGCAACAGAAGAAACGAGGGTAAATCTGATGTAATTAGGTTTAATATAGTTTATTTAAATAATAATGGAGTACATACAGGGTGTCCCACCGGGAACTGCCGCGGTCGATTTTTCAAAAGTACGCTTTAGAAATTTTTCAAAATTTGGTAACATTATAAAGTCAGTGGGGGACATACAACTAAAACAGCTCTACCACTTATTGTCAACTTCCAACACCCTATATATTATTTATTTTTAGATTCTGCGTTAAATTCTAATAATAATGTTCTATACCTAAGTCTAACCGTTTTTGACTTATTTTAAATTTCATGTCAACAATAACGTTTGCAAGCCATTACATAACCATCAATTTCTTCTAAACAAAAGCCTTTAATATGAGTTGGGGTTGGGTTTCTCGTAGAGAAAGAACTACTTTAGCAGACTGTATTGATATTTTCACAATTAATAAATACAGAGTGGTAAAAAATAAGCGTTAAAAACTATTACGACAAAAACCTTAAAAGTCAAATTTTCTAAATGGAAACCCTATCTTTTTTACCTTATCCTATTAAACATTAATAATTAATAGTTTAAAAAAACTAAAAAACACGCTTTTATATGCAACCGAACTAAAAATTAGAAAATAATTTTTCATTAAAAAAAAATATTGTCATTTCATAGTAAAAAGCGTGGGGTGCATTTTACTATTTTTCATAACTTTTCCATCATAGATATTGGCAAATATAATAATTATAACATTTAATATATTAAGCACCCCACGCTTTTTACTATGAAATGACAATATTTTTTTAATGAAAAATTATTTTCTAATTTTTAGTTCGGTTGCATATAAAAGCGTGTTTTTTAGTTTTTAAACTATTAATTATTTTTCATTTTTAGTTCGTTATATCAATTAACTTTGCTACTCTTGACAAAATGGCGAAAAAATTTTTTAGTGAACAAGAGTAGCAAAGTTTGAAATGTTGCCAACAGATGGCAACCCACTAAAAATTTCTTCGCAATTGAGTAGCAAAGTTTGGAATGTTGCCAACAGATGGCAAAGAGTAGCAAAGTTTGAAATGTTGCCAACAGATGGCAACCCACTAAAATTTCTTCGCAATTAAGTAGCAAAGTTTGGAATGTTGCCAACAGATGGCAACCCAGGTGTTGTTTTTATAATATAATGGAATTTTTTTCCTGGCGATCAAAAACAAGATAACGGGATACTATTTGCAGATTATTGCATTGTCATGGGTCATTAATAAGTGTGCAAAGTTTCAAAGAAATCGAATAGCTGGAAGTTGGTTAAAATTAGGCTCAAAGATTCCGTTATCATAGATAGCCAGATGGATAGATAGATAGTTACAACCCAAGTTAATAAAAGCAGTGTTAAAAATAAGGATAAGTTTGTAGAGGGATGTCTATTTCAAAAATTTATAAGTTTGAAATTTTAAGAATTTAATATTTATTTATTCTAATAATGCTTTTAAGTACAGCTTTGTTTAGCTTCTAGTTGGCCTTAACAACAAAATGCGGCGTCACAGCCAACTACCCCGTATCTACCCGTACCAAAGAATACCAATCCATAGAACCCCACAAGTGAGATTTCAGCGTACCCTAAAAATTTTTAGTCTCTACCCTGAACAACAGATGGCGAAAGTAGTACGATGTCGCTTTGCTAATACGATTACCATCAGAAATTGATAGAGTCGCTGACGAGCAGTCGTCCCGATCAGTTAGAGTGAGGATATACGCAAAATTTAATAAAAATAAAATCCTCGATAAATGGTAGTATCCATAAGATTATTAAATTTATGATTTCAGAATAGGATATATCGATGGGTTTTTGACAAAAAATCGTAAGCGACATTCGTCAGTTTTACGGGAAACGTGTTTTTTTTCATTGGCTTTATTTCAGATGAAGATATGTTCTATATTGGTTCGACGGTTCATTTAATTAATGGTAGCTATTTGGGTACACACCAAAAAATAAATTCAAAGTACCAAAAGAATAAAGCAAGTAAATAGAGAACTAAAAATCGACGTTTTGGTGGCAAGTGTGCCACCGTTGTCAAGATAAATTGAATAAAAATTAAAAAAAAGTAACTATTATTTAGGTTTAGAATTTTAAAATTTTTAGCTTATTTTTTAGGAGATCCTGAAAATTTTGACATTAAATGTTAAATATGTTTCTTTTGTAATTCAAATTAAGAAGAAATCTAAAATAGAAACATTCAGATCTCGGTTTTTCTTTAAAAGTAACGCGAGGGAAATAAAAAATCGTTTCCCGTAAAATTGGCGAATGTCGCTTACGATGTTTTGTAAAAACGCATCGATATATCCTATTTTGAAATAATAAATTTAATAACCACATGGATACTGGGTCTATTTATCGGGGATTATATTTTTATTAAATTTTACATATATCCTCACTCTAACTGATCGGGCCGACTGCTCCTCAGCGACTGCTATCAATTTCTGATGGTAATGGTATCAGCAAAGCGACATCGTACTACTTTCGCCATCTGTTGGTCAGGGTAGGTACTAAATTTTTTTAGGGTACGCTGAAATCTCACTTGTGGGGTTCTATGGATTGATATTCTTTGCCCGTACTTAATTGCATTGTTAGAATAGATAAATATTAATATGTTAATATTTCGAAAACCATAAATTTTTGGAATATACATCCTTATACAAACTTACCCCTATTTACAATGCCTAATAGGATAAGGTAATAAAATATAAGGGTTTCCATTTTAAAAAATTGACTTTTAAGGTTTTTGTCGTTATAGTTTTTAACGATTATTTTTGACCACTCTGTAATTATTAATTGTGAAAATATGAAAACAGTCTGCTAAAGCAGTTCTTTTTCTGCAAGAAACCCAACATCAACTCATATTAAAGGCTTTGGTTTAAAAGAAATTGATGGTTATGTAATGGCTTGCAAACGTTATTTTTGACATAAAATTTAAAATATGTCAAAAACGGTTTAACTTAGGTATAGAACATATATATATACATACTATAAATTATGTTTAGAATTTTACGCAAAATCAAAAAAATGAAAAATATATAGGGTGTTCCATTTAAACTAAGGAATTTGACATTAACTTCCGGTATAACCGGAAGTGGTAGAGCTGTCGAAATATTTTAGTTGTATGTCCCCTACTGACTTTATAATGTTAACAAAATTTCAAAATTTTCCAAAGCGTACTTTTTGAGAAATCAATCGCCGCAGTTCCCGGTGGGACACCCTGTACTAGGGTCGGTCAAAAAATCGAGCGTATTTATTTTGACTTCTGACCCTTAAAAAAATGGTTCTTAGAAACTTCCTAAGAACAGAGCCATCCAGGGGGAATGCCCTTCCAGTAGACCACAAAAGACCTCTTAAAGATGGGTTGTTTGCAGAAGTTGGCGCCTAAGCCTTTGCTTACTTACCTGCAGTTTTCTTTTAATTGTCGCCTTTTTGCTTCCCCCTCCCAAAAAAGTCACTGTTTGCGTTCGGCCCTGCCAAAGAATGCTCGGTAACGATATGTTCTTAATTTTAATGGAAAGAATAGCCTCATTACACTTTTGCATATTTTTCTCAGTCTTACACAAAAAAACATATTTTACAATTCGTTAATCATACAGCAAAAACTTGAAAAGTTTTTTGTGGAAAATTAAACGCTCTACAAAAAATGTATCGTATACAATTTTGATAAATATAACCAGGGCCGTTCCTAGAGTGACTTGCGCCGTGGTGCAAAAAAATTATTGGCCGCCCCTAGGAACAAAAAAAGGTCTATTTTCGAATTCAAAAATTTATTCACAAAATACCGCCCTTCATTTCGAAAAATTTCACTCGTTATTTCACAATTTTTCCACCCTCGGAGCATTGCGCCCTGGTGCCTTGCACCACTTGCATAACCCGATAGGCACGGCCCTGAATATAACCATTTAAAAAAAAACTATGGTCAAAAATCAGCGGACGGACCGAGCAGCAACCATTCAAGTTATGGAATGGCGTGTGAATGGGAAGGAGGACCTAGGGGGACGGTGGAACGGACAAAGGGACAAAAAAGATACTGCTCAAAACGCCGCTGCATTAGGTAAATTCAAACAAATATAATCTTGATAGGCCTTTTAAATCTAAAAATAACACAGATTTGGGTGATGATAAAAGTTATAATAAAAAAACGATCTTTTAAAAAGTTTAACACCGTGTATCTGGAAAACAATGCATTTTTGGCCCTATTTTTCTATATTTTAAAAGCTGACCTTTAAATTTTCTAAAAAAACATTCTGTAACACCCTGTACAGATTATTTTATTTTTCCGTGGCTTTAGAGTATGGCAGAATCTGATTTTGGTACAGAACAGGTTAGTGTCA
>JACEGR010002619.1:0-123566 GCA_014170235.1 Listronotus bonariensis | reverse complement strand
TTAATTTTAAAATTATAATTTGTTAATAATTTATATCCAAAGAATATTTTTGAATAAGTTTAGTTTGGAGTTGGTAGGAGGAGGTTTTATGTTTGACTGTATACAATATGTCCAAGGATTGAAAGTGGATGTAAAGATATTTTTAAAATTATGAAAAAACTTATTCCCTCTAAAAATGTTTGCTTCATCCATGCTAAAAGCTATAGTAAAATTTATCGTAGGATATACAAGGTGGTTTAAAATCGCGAAAATATTATTTCACAAAATTTTAAAAAAACAGAAAAACATATTTTTGAGACTAATTGAAAAGCGTAAAAAAGTAATAAAAAGTGTATAATAATTTTTTTGCTATTGGTTATGGTTTCTGGAGAAAATTAAGGTTAGTGTTATAAAAAAACCTTTAATTGAATTAAGCAAAAAAAACATATTTTTTTAGAATAGAAGCGTTAAAAAAATTATCCTATTATATACAGGGAGATTCAAAGTTGCGAAAATTTTAGTTTGGGGAATAAAAAGATACCGGCTATAGATATTTTTTTAACA
Organism: Listronotus bonariensis; assembly: GCA_014170235.1. Taxonomy (NCBI): domain Eukaryota; kingdom Metazoa; phylum Arthropoda; class Insecta; order Coleoptera; family Curculionidae; genus Listronotus; species Listronotus bonariensis. The sequence goes on along the minus strand of JACEGR010002619.1, from coordinate 123,023 downwards.
ACTTTTTAAAATAGTGTAAGAATGTAATACAACTTTAACTCTATATTAAATAAAACGTTACTTTTTATGTTACTATCTTCAACATACATCTTAACTTTACTTGATATTGTATGCATATAAAAAGTAAAATAAAGTACCTATAAAAATATATTTTAGTTTACACCTAAGTTTTTCAAGTAATGATAAAAGCGCCCCGAAAAAAATATATAAGACTTTTTAATAACTTTTTATATTATATATATATTATATATATTTTATTTTTTAAATAATATTTTTTCGATTTTTAAGTACTCCGTATCAGTTTATCAATGGGCAATTTTTATTGCATCTTTTAGCATTTTACACAAGGCAACAAATTTTATGAAAGATTACTTTTTTCGAAATTTTTAAAATCTTTTTTTACGGATAAGTCCATCCATGGACACATTGTATAATATATATTTTTTTTGTTCACCGATTACTTCGTCAATTGTGAATAGATTTTAAAAATGTATTTTTATTTCAAGGGGTAAAACCAAGTCAATCTTAAAGGCAAGTTTATGTATTTCAAATACTTTTTTTATAAAAAGCTTTAACGGCTAGTTATAACTAGCCGACCTATTTTATAAAAAAAATCTGCATTGGCGGGAATCGAACACGTGCCACTCTACCACTTAACCACCGCACCGTTTAGTTATAAAGTTCGTTTTAAGCCATTTATTATACATTGCCGCTCACTCGGCATATACAGGGTGTCCCAACTCTATTTATACACCAAATTACTTCGCCCTGTACAAGATACAAAAATAAACTTAAAATAAAAAATGTTTAATTGGATACACCCTTTGTAGGTACTGTCAGTACTAGTTAATTTACAAGGTCTTAAAAACGTAATTTTCATTGTCAAGTTGTTTTTTTAATGAAACACCCTATATATTTTAACAAATTTTGACTCTGTATTAAATTCTGCATTAAAAATATAGAACACACTATACGTCAATAATTATTGCTGGTTTTTGAGATATCAGCAGTATGTAATATACTCTAAAAAATTAAAAGTAAAGAAAAAAATGTTTTGGTTCTAATTATTTTTAAATAATTCTGTCACTGTAAAAGTGATAAATAATACAATAACATGTAATTAATAACTATTTATTGTAAGAACTACTAATAGATTAGTTACCTATTTATTTTATTTTAGCTACATATTTACTAACCTAACTTAAAAACCCGCCATAATTAATATTGTTTTATAATGCAATTCAGTAAACATGTATCTAAAATAAACTAAATTGCTGACATACCTATTAGTAGTTCTTAAAATGGAAGGTAATTAATTACTTGTTATTATATTATTTGTCACTCTGACAGTGACACAATGAATTAAAAGTAAATTTAACCAAAATAATATTTTCTTTCTTCACTTTTAATTGTTAATAAGTATATTAACCCACTGCTGATATTTCAAAAACCAGCACTAATTGACGTATAGTGTGTTATATATTTTTAATGTAAAATTTAATACAGACTCAATATTTCTTAAAATATATAAGGTGTTCTATTTAAAAAACCTACTTGCCAATAAAAATTATGTTTTTAAGACACCTTGTATAATAACTAGTACTATCACTAAAAGACTGTATTCGTATAAACAATTATTAATTTAAATTTATGTTTGTATCTGGTACAGGGGCATAGTAATTTGCTGTATAAATAAAGTTGGGAACTTCTGAATTTCTTGTTTAATCATAATAAAATATAACCTATAACACTCCTGAATAGTGTAGCTTTCTGATTGTAAAAGAATTTTTATGATCGGTTCAGTATTTCCGAAGATTAGCGGCTACAAACAAACAATGTTACAAACTTTACATCTTTATAATATTAGTATGACATAATGAGGGGGTCAGTGGATAAGTGGTATAAAAGACATTTTGTTAAAATCACAGATAGATGCAGCAATAATTATTTTTATTTATATGTTATTAATATCTATATTTTTAGGATCTATTTTTATTTATTATTATATTTAATATATTTTGGAATATTATTATTAGCAATTAACTTTTGCCTTACATGACTTGGTATTACCACTTTTTCAATGACTACTCATATTTTTTCATTTTTACTTTATTTTAAAACTTTAATTTAAATATTTATTATTTTTCTTTTTGATAGCAACCCTTTAATAAAATTAAACTATCTTTTTTTTCTTTAATCAAATAACACCACCATTGTAATTTTTAAGATGACCAAAATATGTCATTTATTAAATAATTATCTTATTTAGATGTCGTGAAAAATTATTTTAAGTCGCCTTCTCAAAATTTTGTGAGTGTTATTTAAAAGAAATATAATAGCAGAATTTAAGTATAAAATATAAGGTAAGTTTCAATTTTATATGTTTGGAAATTTACTATTTTCTCCGGTAATAACATAAGAAAAATTACAAATGTTGTAATTTATTCAAGAAAATAAAAAGCGAGTATACCACTTAATGTAAAAGCAACATATGGTATTTTTGGTTTTTACAGCCTACTATGCAAAAATAATTTTTCACAGCAGATATAATAACCGTACTTGGCTTTTTTAACACTATAAAGTAATATAACATTTTAAAAGGATTTTTAAGTTTTTTTTTAGTCTTTTCTTTTAAGACTTACGAATAACCAAAAAAAAATGAAATTAAAGTTGGGCTTCGAAGTAACAACTTAGAATTTTAAATAACAAATTACAGTCAGGTCAGTGGGAAAAAATAATTTATTGATAACATATTTAATTTTCCTAAATTTTTAATTGACACTTGGTAACCCTTAATTTTATTTTAAAACGGTGACTAACAATAAAATTTAAAATAAATTAAGTCATTTACCTTTGATTTTTATAAAAACAAGTTTTTATTTTTAAAATTTCAGGTGCTTATTTTAGAACATCCCAGATATTTTTGCGTCAAACTGGAAAGACGAATATTATGATGTCTATAAGAATATATGCCAGATCTAAAAATATCCCGAGTGAAACGTACAATTAAACAGTTAGGATATAAAAATAAATTAACGAGCTCTAAATTAAACCGTAAAAGCCTTAAAATAGAACAATTTACCATGATTAATGAGCTTAATTTTATTGCAAGAAGCACGATATTACAATTACACAAGAATTTTATGTAATTTATCCTATTTTATCGTAATGAAGGCACTAAGAATACTAAGAATTTTTTTTTACGCGGTAACCCTCTTCATGAGTTTCAAATAGATTATTACATTAGGTATTTAAAAAGTCCCAACTAATTTCAACACAATATTAATCACAAAATGATAATAAATTAAATAGTTTATTACATAAACCTGCTAAGTGGACATTATTAAATTTTTGGTAAATAACAAAAAAAAACTTTCTATCTTCCAAATTAGTAAAGATTTTGGCCGACAAAAAAATTAAATAGTACTTAATAACTTTTCAAAACAGATATTATTTGCATTAACACTGGAATACTTAAATTTTTCTTTTTTAATAATATTTTTTGCACTTGACTTGTTTCTGCAATAAAATAAATTATCTATAAAAGGTGGGGAAAAAATACTACCGCAAATTCCTAAGGCTAGAATAAGACGATCTAGCCCAACTTACCTTAGTCCAAAAGTAGATGATGATAGAAATACAGGATGTTAAACATTGGTTTTGGTTTTAGTTTTTTTTATAAATAATTGTATTAATAATGAGGAGTGTATTGTCAAAATATGTAGCTAAAGAGGGTTTTGGTAGGTAAGCAATCAGAATATTCTATCAATTTTATTGTAAACTGTAGCTTGCGCCACCTGCGGTATCTTGCACAAATTACAAACAAAAATTTTTTTGTGCCACCCTGTATGTAATTTTTAGATAAAAATTATTATTTCTTCTTATATTTTGCATAAAAAGGTATTCTTGGTAAAAGTTAATTTTAGCAACCGTTTTCGAGATACCTGGATTTTAAAAAATAATTTCCTGTACGGCCAGGGGTCAGCTATACAGGGTGTATTTGAATCAGGGCCGGCCCGAGGGGTGATGCTTTACTGATGTTTACTGGGGCGGCAAAATTTTTGTACAGGGGCGGAAAAGATCCTCTTTAATGTAAAGTCAGTTTTAAAAATTTTAAAATTAGAAATGGAATTTGAAAGTTGGGACCTTTTTTTCCTTTATTGTTTTTCAAAAATATGTGTGAAGGAGAAGAGAAGATCAATGGGGTGAATTGGGTCTTTGGAATTTTAAAATAAAAATAAAAGAATGCAATAAACTGTTTTTTTGCTATTCAAAAAATTTTCTTGTAGCGGCGGCAAAATTGTAGTCACCTCAGGCGGCTCTTTTCCTCGAGCCGACCCTGATTTGAATTAGATGCATATCTCTAAGAATGTAAATCCTTAAAGGCTATTTTAAAAAGAAGAGTTTAAATAAATCTATGCCATAAATGTCTTAACTTTTATGATAAACAGTGGTGAAAAAATATATATATTTACCACTTTCACTTTACCATCCTGTATCTCTGGTCAGTAAAATCGTCTGTTTTACTAACTTTTTGGCATGCTTATTACAACAAAATGTGTTTGTTAAAGTTAACATACAGGGTTATCAAAGAACTACCATAAAATGTACTTTAGAAACACAATATGAACCGTGGCTTGATTGGACTCTGCACAAAACACAATTTTTCTCATGAAATTAAACACACCCAGGCGCAAGATAAATGACTGATTTTTACATAAAACCTTAGTTTACATAATACAATTGAAAATCGCTCTAAGTCTCATTTTCGTCGAAAATGTTGGTTGTTCAATTAATAATTTTCAAAATTGAATTGTTCATTTAAAAACAATACAAGTAAAATTAAATATACTATTTTGACTAAAAGGAAAAATATGTTTTATTTAAAAAATGTGCATTAATAAAAAAATTAAAAAAGTAAGCAAATAAACATTATTTGTGAATAGAAATAAATTTTAAATACCAAAAATTATATTAAACGATTTTATTACAATTTAAGTGATGTGGATTATGTAACTAAAAGCTAAAAAATAAGTCATAGCAACCAGATCTTACCAATATTTTCATCAATGTGAGGTATTGATCAGAGAAATAATAAAATCGTTGGACGTAGCGTATTCAGAGTAAATATTATGAAAGAAATTTTACAGAGGCAAAGTTATTTCATGTATAAATAAGGTTAGAAAACCCTGTATATTTTGATGAACATTAACCCGTAATACATAATTGGGATATGAAAGTATGATATTTAATAAAAGTAAATTCTTACAATAACTATGGCAACACTGAAAATATCTCTGATATCATCTGAATGCGGGGTGGCCTCGGTATTTTAAAACAGTCAATGTTGGGCCTCCTATCACCAATCATTAATTAAAATGAAAAATCCCGTTTTACCCAACCTTGGTGGCCTCCAAATTTTATATTTTTACGTTACGGGAATGGAAACAAGTACCCAATAGAAAGAGAAACTGATGTGAGAATGCCATAAAATCACACTACTTACTAGGTTGAAATAAATTTTGTAAAAGTTGACTTTTGTCAGGTCTGTGTATTTTGAAGCTCACTATTTATTTCTTTGTAAATATTTAGGATATTTATTTTAAAAAAGTCTCATTTATTTTTTATTATGTGGACTAACCAAAACTAACCATTTGGCTGAAAGCATTTTTTGAAATTTAATCCAATACAATTCGACTCAACGTCCCTTGCCGTGCTCCCCGTTCTTCGAACAGGAAAGCCAGACAACGCGTTGATAAATTATGCCCGATAATGCCGATAGAGCGTACGGCGCACGCGCGTTAACCAGAAAATTCGATGATGACTGGTACCCAAGCGCACAAATCCGTTATTTCGCCCATAAAAGGAAAGCGCACAATCCCGTTTTTCGCTCATGAAAGGAAAGCGCACAATCCCGTATTTTCGCCCATGAAAGGTAACTCTTGTTTTGCGGAGGTGCAAACTATTGTCAATCCATCTACATCAGTGGCCTTAACTAAAACAAAGCCTAAGTCATTCGAATGTCAGAAAGTGTGCATTTACTAAGTCCTTTGGATAAAGTGAGTCGTACATTAGAAAAACAAAACCGCCTTAAAATGTAAGAAATGACAAACATAGGAAACACACACACATTGCTTAAAACGTAAATTTCCAATAACCTACAATCTACAACAGGCATTTTCAAATATTAATCCGATCGGTTAGGGAGATCCCATCAGCTGTTTTTAAGATTCACTGGGATTTTTGTTATTTTCCGAACACGTATGATACATTTGGCCGTCATTCATCGGCTTCGTGTCAAAACAAAAACTAACCCTTTTGCTTTGGTTTGTTCGTGCAGTAATTTTTAAATACTTTTTCAATATTTAGGCTGTAAATAATTTATGAATAGCAAAGTATTGTTTTTTTTGTATACCTTTTCCACTTGTAATAAACACGAAATGAATTATTAAAACCCAAAAAACAAAACAGCTGATTTGGATACTTTTGTTTAACCCAACTAACCCTGGCTTTAACCTGGGTCAGCAGGATCCAACCCGAGTTAAGGATCCGATTAATGTATGAACACGGGTAAGGACTGGCCGATTCTTTTTAAACGGGTTTCATGGATCGCGTTAACCCGAGATCAATATTTGAGAAAGTCTAATGAAATTTAGGAAAAAAAACTTCATATTAACATATGTCCTAAACGTCTTATTTTTTGAACTACGGGGTGTTAAAAATTCAAAAAAAAAATATTGTTTAAGTTTTAACCCATTCAGATATTTTTGAAAAAATTGGCAAGCACCTTTTGCACCAAAAGACATTTCTTGGAATATAAGGACAAAAAGAATTTTTGCCAGTGTTGTCCAAGAGGGGTTTAAAGTAAATATTTAAGAAAAAATGGTATGCCACTGTATTTTTCTAAAAATATAATATTTTATGCTTAGCTTTTATACCAATTTATATATTTAAAAAAAAATTGACAGACGCATCCTTTGTACCAGAAGACATTTTTGGCATACAAGAAAAAAATTACCATTGTCGTCCATGAGAGGTTTCAGTAAAGTATTTTTAAGAAACAAATGGTTCGCCACTGCATTTTTCTCAAATATATATTTTTTAAATACCCGTTTAGTTTCGAACAAATTTTATATCTTAATTTTTTTGTTTGATGTACGGTTTTCGAGTAAATAAATAGACACTATTTCTCGGCATAATCAAATTTCTAGTTAATTAGGAAATAAATAAAAAAGGTTATTTTTTTACTGTAGAATCTGATATTAGGAATACTAAATGACCAGGACAAAAAATGGTTTCTTTTTTTATGCAAAACCCGTTAATCAAACAAAAAAAAAAGTTATTCAAACTCAGGATTATTTATTTTAATTTTTAGAAAAATGCGGTGACGTATTTTTGCTGAACAAATATTTACCTAAAACCCCTCATGGACGACCCTGGTGACTTTTTTCTTGTATGCCAAAAATAATCTTCTGGTGCAAATGGTGCATGCCATTTTTTTAAATATCTGAATGGGTATATAAGGTATTATAAAACAATATTTTTAAAAAATTTAAATACCCCGTAGTTTAAAAACTAAGACGTTTAGGACATGTTTATATAAAGTCTTTTTCCTAATTTTCATTATTGAATCACCCCTTGAAGTTTGTCGGTTGAGTTACTAGACAACCTGTATACCAGATGCTGGAGGACTAAAAGGGACACTGAACTAAATTTGTCAAATAAACGTTAATTTATTTGTTGGATCTCCCAATAAAAACTTAAAGTTTTAAAAGCGAATTCCCTTTTTGTAATTTTTCTGTAAATTTAATCATATCATTCCTAATTACCGATTTTTTCCATTAGGACAGAAGAAAGAAAAAATTTTTATTACTATGTATTATATCAAGAACTTTTATCTTTTTTAACCTCAATATATTTTATACTAGTGATTATCATACCATAATTAATAATAATTACCAGTGTATAATAATAAAATAAATATAACAGTTACTGTTATATCGAATTTATCATTAAGCATAATTGAACAAACATGTTCACTTATTTTTTAAAGTTTAATGTTCATTTTTCCTCTTGTCAATTAATACGTAGGATATACTCTGTTTACTCTCAGCTGTTGGCAACATCGTTGCCCCCTGGGAGCAAAATTCAGCTGGTATGCATGCGTCGTCTTAAGAAGAGTTTTTAATTGCTGCTATCTCTTTTTCGTATATTAAGCAAGCCGTCTCTTTTTCACTCAGGTGCCCAGCAGTCTAGCAGGATTTGCACCATTAACGGGCGACCTGAATACCGACCTTGCAGACGTCAATTTTCTTAAATTCTTTGTACAGAGTGTGAAAAAAAAATTAGTCAGATAATATTTTAGAAATGTATGTAAAGGATTGTGCTTAAATGTGCATGCGTATAAACTAAATGCTTTAAATGAATATTTCTTTCTATTCTCTACGGGTGTAAAGGAAACTTTTGCTCTAAAAATAGTAATTTATGTAACAAGTGCATAAAGTGAAACTTTTTTTTACGAATAGGAAGTTTCGCAGCACGAGTTGTTAGGCGAGTGCGCCAATTCCATGAGTAAAAAAGACATTTTATGCATGCGTTACATAATATATTTTTCTACGACCGTATAAAAGTTTTTCAAATTACCAGTTTATTCACGATTTATTTGTTTAAACTTATTATTTTTAATTTTTGCAGCACAGTCATTAAATTGCAACAAAAAATCATACCCCTTCCTATTTTTTAAGAGACATTTATCTTCTTCATAACTATGCAGTAATTATTTAATTTTAGAAAATTGTATATACTTACTTTTTGTAGAAATAATACTCAAACAGTATAAATTCCTTTTCAATTTCGTAGTCATCCAAATTCATTATTACCATTAATTTTAGATAATTTCTATTTAATTTTTTCGCAAACAAACTCAAAGGTAACTTGACCGTTTGGTTCAGTTGATGCCGCATTTTCTGTTACATTGTATAAATCGATATTTAAGTTTATTGTAGTAGGCATGGAAACAAAACACTAATTCAAAGTGTGAAAAAAGCTTAGAAATGTTAAAAAAGTTACTTTTTCAACACTTTATGTAGTGTCCTAGAATAAAGTACTTTATCTTTATGTTAACGATTAAAAAAACAGCATTTTTTTAACCGTCGAGGAAAAAATATATTACATAGCAAAACAATGGGCTCACAAGACGGCCAAAATACCAGAAGTGAACCTCGTTCCCAATAAATAAAGGAAAAAAATAAAAACAAATATGAAATGAATTTACTAAACAAAAACAGAAGATAAATTTAATAAAAATTACACAATATCCTGCATTTTTAAAAATTTATGATAAATATTAGATCCTAAAGTGCTGCTTTCAATTTAAAAATGATATTTTCTGATGCTGTAAAAGTGGTAAAAAAGTAAACATTATTAAAAAAAACTTTTAAAAAATAGGTTATTATTGTTTTATCTGCTAAACAGCTTCTGAATTTACAAACTATATAACCAGCAGCAGCAGGTAACGATAGTTTTTAAGGCAAAGCCGCCATCTTTATTACTTTCGCTTCTATTAAATTGTACCTTTTAAAAATATTTATTCGTTACTTCATTGGCGGCTTTCCTTTTTGCAGCCATTTTCCATTTTTTATAACGCTTCAGGTAAAGGTTTTAAAAATAACATCCAAAATAGCCAATTGAATGCCATGTAAATAATAAAGCTGCAAATAGGGCTTAATCAAATTACCGACTTTTACTAGACCTTTGACATCGTCAGTAGTAAAACATATTATATTATCATCTAAAGACAAGTTATATTCTGTGCCATTTATTATTTAAAATTTATATACAAAAGAACTTCTACAAATCGATGGCCAAGTTGACAAATGTTGTAAGTGCAAAATTTATGTTTGCATTTTGCACGATTTAAAGATGAAGATGGCATCTTCAAATTTAAATATTTTACTTGCTGGATGCATAGAAAATGTCTTTTATTTAATTACATGTTAATACTTGTAAAACTAAGGTCGCGGTCCGAATTGTGCCCACAGCATTAACGACGTATAGACTTCCAACGAGCGGTCCGATTTAAGTGAGCGCGCCAACGTCTGTTTGCAATATTAATAATTCGGACCACATGAAAGTGGGCTTACGAATTCAACAAGTTCAACATAACCTAACAAAGCATTTTTGATATTAACATGAGTGGAGTATGTGGTATAACTGATGAAGATGAGAAAATGCTTGTATTTCAAGCAATTTCCGCAATACAGGAAAGTGACGATAGATAGGTACATTTTATTTTGGATGCTTAAAAACACGGACACAAAACTTCGATTCAAACAAATGGGGCCAAAAAACGTCGATGCTCACGGTGCTAACGATCGGACCCGTGAGTACTGTCAGCACTAGGGTTTGATGTCACATGTGACGTCATAGCTTCCACAACGCTAAAGGTAAGCGTGAAAGGCACGCTTACCTTTAGCGTTGGTACGCTATGAGCTCTGTAAGCATAATTTGGACCGAGGTTTAAGTATTCTTAACAAGCAGTTAAAATTATCATACAGATATAAAAGAGAGCTAAAGTTCTTTATTGATTGTTATTTCCTTGCAATGCAAGGTAGCATCCGTCGATACTGTCCGATCTGGCGATGCAGATTTTCACACTAGCGAAAGGTTTTTCTTCGGAGTTAATTGAGATTACCAACCGCAGACCGGTTTCGTATTTCAAACTAGTTGGTTCTCATCAGTACGGTTTAGGCGATAACAAAAAACTTCAAAAAATGTTTTAAAAAATAGAAATGGCGTATAAGCGTGGTAGCTTATTGTCTACCCCGCCCTCTGCCGACAGTGTGAAAAAATAAGCGAAAATAGTTCGTCCATCAAATACTTGTAAAAATAAGTATTCTTGACAAGCAGTCGAAATCATTACATAGAAATAAAATATAGCTACAGCTCTTACTGGTCCTTGCTGCTGCCAGAATACTTATTTTTACAAGTATATGATGCACAAACCTAGTTTCACTTTTTTTTTCATTGTCGACAGAGGGCCTGCTGCGCTTATACGCCATTTTGATTTCTTAAAAATTTGTTGGGCTTTTTTGTTATCGCCCGCACCGTAGGTATACTAATAAGAACCAAATAGTTTGAAACCGGTTTGGGGCTGGTGATCTCAATTAACTCCGAAGAAAAACCTTTGGTTAGTTTAAAAATCTGTATAGCTAGATCGGACAGTGTTCGACGGATGCTACCTTGCAGTGCGAGAAAATAACATGTCGTAAGGAGCTTTAGCCCTCTTTTATTTTCTGTATACAGGGTGCTTTTTAACAACGGTACGAAACTTTAAGGTGTGATTCCTTATGTAATTTTATGAACAGACTTCCTATAAACATATGCCCGGAGTTGCTTTCTTAATGAGAATCAGGGCGTTAAAAATTAAAAAAATTCAGCTTTTTCTAGATATTTTTAAAGTGCTAAAGCCGATTTGAATAAAATTTGGTACATTTATTTAACGTAATAATGCGCTAATTTAGTTTTAACTAAATTGTTATTATTGTGTCCAATTGCGTCTCAGTGGGCACCGCAACTTATATTATTGAGAAAAAAAGTACGCCACTGACTTTTTTAACGTTTTTATATTTTTTTATAATTAGGCAATTAACAATACTACTCTATTTTAGTTTCTTGTATTTTTTTTGTATCTAGCTTCGTCTTCGAGAAAAAAAGATTAAAGTCACTTTAATTTCTCCTAAAAACTACCCATATCCGACATGGTAAAAAACAAAAATAAACAACTATTTGCTTTAAAATAAATGAGCGGTAGTGTATTTTATCGTAAATCGTCATTTTCCTTATCTACTTAGGTAAAAATTGTTTATTTTTTAATTTTGGATTTTATTTTATGCTGTTTATGGATACTTCTAAGTATCACCTAAAGTGGTTTTTCTCGAAAACAAAGCGAGATACAAAAAAACATAAGAAACAAAAAAGTTTTATTAAAAATTGAACGTTAAAGTAGGTGGCGTACTTTTTTCTCAATTATATAAGTGGCGGTTCCCACTGAGACGCCACTGGACCCAATAATAACAATCTGGTAAGAGTCAAAAAGTGCATTAATACTTTCAATAAATGTACCAAAATCGTATCTAAGTCGGCCTAAGCATATTAAAATTTTTAGAAAAAAAACTGATTTTTATTAAATTTTAACGCCCTGTATCTTAGTAAGGAACCAACTCCGGACATATGTTTATAGAAACTTTTTTCCATTAAATATCATAAGTAACCATACCTTCGAATGCGCACCACTTCCAAGTTACAAAAAATAGATTATTTAAAAAACGCATGAATTCACTGCCTTTAATCCCGCTTGCACTATTATCACTTTTAAACGGTTGGAGGTAGATATCATCCGAAACGTTGTGTATCAGTTAAATCTAAAGAATATGGAAGTCCAAGATGGTATTTTTATTGACAATATAACACTGTTTACCACCTTAGAAAAACCCAAGTTAAATTTTCATTTTATTAATCTTTTTTTTAATATTTAATAATAGTAAAGAAGAAGTTTTGTTGACCAGTGATATTAAGGGTGTATTCAGTGGAGTAGCTGTAGGTGTTCGGGGACCGGTGCGAATGGTAAACTCAGGGCCCTCACCATTTTAAGAATTGTTTTTTTTCTTGTGAAAAAATTTAGAACTTTTGTTTTTTATGGTAAATAAATAAGAATATTAAAGTCTTACTTAAGGTCTTTTTCTAAAGTTAATTAAAAAATTACAGTTTTATATTGGGACAAATATGTTTTTAATGTTTAAAATTTACCAAACAACTAAAAATCCAGTATAACTTAAAACTATTAAAACAGCGATTCCTTTGAGCTCTTTTAAACATGACAAGGTCGTTTATTTCTTTAATACATCCTGCTAGACAGCCTGGCATCGATTTGTAAATTATTAAAATTATTAACGAAAAGAATTTGAAAGTATAAACACGAACTAATAGCAAACATCTTGTGAATAATTATTTAGCTTTTTATTTCTAGGAAAAGCTTTCATTTAATGTGATTAATTTTAATGTTAAACGCATTTTTTTAGTAACTGTTAAATCTCTGGAGCTGTATTAACCGCAATATAAATAAAAATATATTTTAACTAAAAGATAATAAATCTAGATATGTAGACCTAGGTTGATTAGTTCTAGTCATTTATTTTGTAAGAATTATATTTTTAAATGTTATGACTACTACAATATCTTTTAGTGGATGTATAATACAAACTTACAAAATATGTATATATTTTAAATAGTTTTCATTTTAGTGAGTCATGTAATATGACCTTTGTATTTTTATACCGTTTCATTTTTAAAAAAGCATTTAAAATAGCCTTAATTTTTTTATATTAAAAATCAAATAATTTTAATTTTTATTAAAATTATGGTAAATACTTACTAACGTTTAGTATAATTTATTTTAAAAATGGTGGTAGATATGCCACTAAAGATACAAAACATTGATTTTTTTAAATAAAATATTTTTTGAAATTTATTTTCTTTTAGGCGACGGCCTGTAAACAATCTAAGATTATTCTTTAAGTTTAGTCCATTCACAGGATCTATACCCTGAGCCCATGACGGAAGCGGTCCCATCTTGACGAGTACCCAATAAAGATTTGATAGCTTTTCATAATCGAGAAGAGTCTATATTTGCGAAACTTAGATAAAATAAATATATTAATTGTGGTATTTTTTACGGCTTTAAGGTGACATTTATAGACAAAGCAAAAAATTTTATAAAGAATAACATTTTTTCAAAATATTGAAAATTAATTTTTTACAGGTAAGAGAATTTATTTAAAGGTTTTTATGACAACGTTCAAATTTGCTTGTATAAATAAAAATTTTGCTTCTTACGAAAAATTTAAAGATTGTTTGGGACTTATAATACCATATGTTGTTTTGCCAGAATCACCTCAGTTGGCAACTTCAAAGAAGTTGTCAAAAAATTTACACCTCCGTCTTCAAACAAATTTTATCAAATATTTCATAAAACTTATTTGACAAAAAGTGTAAAACCAGCTCAACGGAAGCAAGCAACATTTATTAGTAATCTTGTTAAAAAAAACACATTTATGTATTTTTAAAGTGACGTAATCATTGTTTTTGAATTATTTAAAATATTTTGTGGCGATAGAAATTTAAATTTTATTGAATATTGATTTTACTAGAGATCTTTCAAAGATTTTAAAACAAATTTATTATTTTGCGGCACGACTGAGGTATAATTTATTTGTTATAAAACACAAGGTTTGTTATTATTTATAGCATAGAAGTATTGTCATTAAAAAGTTACAATAATGAATAAATTACAAAGAAGATAATAAAGAATGGTATGTGAATCTTGTAGATATTATTGCATTAAAATGAAACAATGATTGGTATTGATTTATTTATGGAATATTTTTGCATTTTTGTTCCTAATAAAACATGAAAAGTAAAAACCTTTTAATATATTTTTTCTGCGAATTTACAAAATGGGATAATTCCCAAACACAGTGTTTTTATGTTATCAGTATCACGATACTTTTAAATCGGTTTTTTCATAATCTTGGATGGTCTGGTCTTTATAATCCAAACGAAATTACACAGAAGCGTATAAAAAGTTTATATTGATAAATAAAATTAAGCTTGCAACGTTGTTAAAAGATCCCGAAAGACAAAGGCACTAGACTTATTTTTTAGTCAAAGCTGCCTATAGTAAATGTATTGTGTCGGATGTGAACTGAAAAAATCAAGGTAAATGTAATGTCAAAATATTTTAATTGGTCATGTCGATATTGTAGTCATTTAGCAAATAGTTTATATTTTAATTTTTTTTTAATTGGGTATCTTTTATTTTTGTGGGTGAGGTGTTTACATTTATACTCACTTATTGGGAGTAGCATTGGCGTTATGTGCGAAGAGTTTACATAAGAGAAATGGTACTAGTACTGTTTTTTAGTGTATGGTCACCAATGTTAATAATGAGAAACTACAAAGAGCAAAATAAATATTAAAAAGAAATCGGTTGTCTGCAAAGTCGGTTTACTGACGAGAGTTGAACGTGACAACGTCAAAAGAATCATTACCTTTATCGCCGCAATTATCGTTGCTATAAACAATTGACACCATATTCGCTTTTCATTGCACGCTTACTCAAGTAAGAAAGAAACGGTAGTCAAACGCTGCCGAACACAAAGGTTGGGCCTCTTTGTCGCTCGTTCCGCGCTCTCGCTTGCACTTCAACAGAACGTGAAAGTTAACGCCGCAGTAATCCATCGAATTATAACACGTTGTAACGTCAAAAAATTCAAACCGGCTTAAAAAAGATGAAAAAGAAACTAAAAATTTAAAAAATAATGAATAAAAAAATTAGAAAAATGAAGTCGGGTAACAACATATGGTTTTAAAGTATAAATATCATTTGTATATTTAGTTATTAACGTTTAGTAGTTTAGCGGAATGTTATTTATCGACTTCATTTTTTATTTTCTTCTTATTCATTACTTTTAAATTTTTAGTGAGTCTTATTTATCTTTTGAAGTGAGTTAATTTTTCTTTATAATTATTTAGTTTATTAAAAATCAACATTATAAATATTTATTCTCGGTATAAATGTTACTATGGTATAAAATTGTCATGTATTGTTGATTGACTTTTACATTAGTATCGAAAAATATGTCTGTAGAGTTCCGTCAGATATAATAAAAAAAAATTAAATAGTTAATCTAATAAATCCTTGTTCTCCGCTACTGACACAGGGATCTAACGGATGAACATTCCTTTCTTTAACAAAGTAATAGTAGGTACATACCTCAGATAATTTAAGTCCATTATTGGTATGATTTTAGGCAACTACTCGTTTCTGAATGGAATTTGAAAGCTTTTTGCGGGCAGCGATAAAAGTTTTAAAAAGTGAAATTATTGTTATGGCTAAATTTTAATTTCAGAGATACTCGGTGGACCAAAAAGTTTAAAATAGTATTTACATAATTTTATGGCAACATTATACACGGTGTTTCACAACTTAGCCGACAAACTTTAAGGGCTAATTTTCTACTAAATATTAGAAAAATTTCATATAAAAATTTGTCCTAAACGTTTTAGTTTCCGAACTACAGGGTGTTAATTTTTTTTAAAATTATTGATTTTTTATAATAACTTTAACATCAATTGAGATATTTTTAAAAAATTTGGGAGACGCCATCTCTGCACCAGAACACATTTTTTGGCAGACAGGAAAAAATTAATTACTGCCAGTGTTGTCCATAAGGGGTTTAAGCTAAATATTTTTAAATAAAAAAATGGTACGCCACTCCATATTTTTGAAATAGAAATAGTTTTTAAAGTTCGAATTGTCCGGATACTATCAAATTCCACAGTGAAATTTACCTTAGCCCATCCAATAAGTCATGATATTAAATTTGTTCCAAACTTATTGGGAATTTTAAAAATTATTTTTATTTTGCAGTGGCGTACCATTTCTTTATTAAAAAACATTAACCCATAGGAGACGACAGTGGTAATAATTAAAAAAAATCGTGCATGTCCAAAAATGTGTGTTGGTGCATTGAAGGCCCCTGCAAGGTCAACGAAAAAGCGTCACCTTGTTAACCTCTCAGGGTATAGAGAAAAGTAAAGAGATGAAACATATCTTATCGCGCAATCTGGGCATTAATTTTTAAAACAAAAGTGGTGAAAGTTAATCATGGCTAACTTAATTTCTTTTGAAGATACAAAGTTTTTTTTCAAACTGTTGTCATTTTTTCCAGGCACTTGTAGCTCGCTTGATATAAGAGATGAAAAAAACATGTTTTAAAGTGTTTTAGGTGAAATTTAATGAAATGCTAGGTATAATATATTATCAATAAAAATATCTTTAAAAGAGGTTTACAAAAATACCACATTAAATAAAATTAAAAAGTTTATTAGTTTTTATTTTTTTAGTTATTATATTATATTATATTATTTATTAGTTTTAGTTATATATTAGTTATATTTAGTTATATAGTTTATTAGTTTCGGAAATATGGCCATCCAAATTAGGTATTAGGCCCTGTTTTCACGGGCCACTTTTTGTTAATATGGACCACAAAAAGTGGTTTGGTAGTTGCAAATCCCACTACAAAAAAATTAACATTGTTGGCAAACTGAACTACAAGCTGGCCACAGTCGACCACAGACCAACCACTTTTTGTGATCCATATTAACAAAGTGGCCCGTAAAAACACGGCCTTAAGGTAATTACTAAAGTACCGCCATTTTGTAGTGGATGAAGGTATTGACTTTTTATTTTGGGGTTATAAACTATTTATCAGGATCTTTAAAATAATATGCCACTTTTTGCTACTTGCCTCTTTCTATATGATTTTATTCCAAAATGGCGTCCAGCAGCCAACTTAAACTTTTTATCTCTAAATTTTACTCTAAAATGAGGCATTTATTTATGTACCAAACTCATTTCCTGAGGATTATATTTCTTGTTCATACGTTTCAAAAAATCGGTTAAATAAGGGAAGGCATTAAAGAAGTGCCCTTGCATGTGCTATGTTTGCGTGGAGTTATACCCATGAACGCTAATGTGCCTATAAATTCTATCAAGCGAGCGTCCAAGTATATGTTCAGAAATTTATCATGTTTTTGTGTATATGTAGTAAAAACCACAATTGTCTTTGTTTCAGTGTTTGATTAGTTTTACTTAATTTGGATTTTTTAACAAGAAAGTACAGAATGATCTTACCGAACAAATAATTGTTAAAAATGTTGCTGTTTCCCAATATAATTGTTCTATAATTACTTTTTTTGTCTTAACGCTCCAAGTATTAATGCGAAATATATAAAAAATAAGTAAATGCGGAACTAATATGAAGTCTCCTCAGACTCACTTACTTTGTATTTTTTTCTAACCAGCTTTGTTGGTATTTATTTTTGAAATGTTAAATGCAAACTGTTAATCACACACCAGGTGTTGCATCTTGTAGCGGCACATCGGAAATTCCATGTCAATTTAAGATTAAATATTGGATGCCCTGTTATTCTTGAGAAAAATCTTATTATTGTTAATTAAAGAACATAAAGAGTTGCACTGTTTCACTCAGTGGAGACGCCAGGGGTAGGCGCAGTTCCCTAAAAACCTAGATTGTTTTCGCCCAACCTTTCGCCAAACCTGCTAATTGAGCAAAAAGCAAAAAAACGCAAAAAATCCAGTAAAAAACATATCGTTCTCTTAAACTATTTATTTAATTTATATTTAGGTAATTAAAAATCACCGAATTCTTGAATAAATGATGCCATTTCTTAAACAAAATGGGATATATTACTAGCGGTGAAAGTAAGATAGATCATTGTTTGGTTTTCACAGCCTATTAGACAAGCAATTTTCTCGACAACCGTTTGTTTTAGCACAAAAATACGGATTTTTCTGTGGGCATCATGCTGGTGTAGCATAACAGCTGAAAGAAATTTTAATAAGTTGATTTTTCTCAGTGTAAAATTCGGTTTTTACCTTTTCAAGATAAACAATAAATACAACTTCTAAACTAATAGGGGTATTTAAATTTTCGTGAGATATTTGATGCGAAAAATATAGTCACAATTTAAAATAAACGATTTTTTTAATGAACTGCCCAAATAAGAAGAGTTTTTCGAAGCAAAAAATTTAAAGATCAATTATTTAAGCTT
Source organism: Listronotus bonariensis (assembly GCA_014170235.1). Classification (NCBI taxonomy): domain Eukaryota; kingdom Metazoa; phylum Arthropoda; class Insecta; order Coleoptera; family Curculionidae; genus Listronotus; species Listronotus bonariensis. The sequence continues at coordinate 104,324 of JACEGR010002619.1, read as the reverse complement.
TTATACCACCTTTTATGACAACCGAAACCCGTAAAAAAATTAATAATTAGGAAACGAATAACTTTTAATACAACTTTATTGTCGCGGAATCATATTCTTTTAAGTGTCTAGATAAAATTAGATTTTTTCCAATTTTTTAAATTATTATTTAATAGTATAAATAAATTATTTAAAACCTATGCTCACTATTCAACGTTAAATAAAAATTATAAATATGCAAGCTACCATTCCGAGAATCAAGAACTTTTTTACTAAAATTTCTTGCTCTTTTAAAAACGTTTAAAATATTTAAGCTCTCACTTATACTTTTTGAGATTTTGGCAAAAAGCTGGAAGGCTACTTTTTTCTCAGTTTTTTGTCAATTGTATTGTTTTTTGCACAAATAAATAAAAATACATCTTTTTCTAGATTCCATTTCAGATCGTTTAAGCTATTAACCATATTCTTGGGAAACTTGTTTTTTTTGTTTTAGAAAAAGCGGTCCGATTTGGCGTGTACCCAAACAAATACCATCAATGAAATGAATTCGCCGAACCAATACAGAATATTTCTTCAATTATTTTTTTGTTATACCTGATAAAAAATTTTGTTTGTAACAAAACTATAATTTATAAAAAGAAAATGCTAATTAATTTAAAAATGGAGCGTCATATCTCTAAAAGTAGGAGTTTTTAAAAAAGCTTACTTTAAATCCACGATTACCGATTCCTTAGTGGGGCCATACTAAACGTAATTTTATTATGAAAGGCCCCTTAAAACGCGCCATATTAGAAAGTTTTTAAAGCGCAAGTTTTTACTTCATTACATTGCAAATATATAATTTCCAAATATTTTATAATTGCAATTTGTTTTGCACAGCTGCATTTAGGCTTAATTTCCTATGTAAGTTATCATAAAAACAGTTTAAACAAAAAGTTCTCTAAAATAATTATTGCACTATATAAACTATTACAATGCACCTTTTACTAGAGACTTATAAAAAAAGCACGCTGCTTACGATTTTATCACATTTTATACACTTTTTTCTATTTTGATAACTAAGTATTCAAAAAAAAAATAATAATAACATAACCATTGAATTTTATTGTTCTTCCGGTGATTTTTTTGTTTAAAATCGTACTGAAAAATAAACATTTATGTTACGAAAAATATTAAAAAAGGTTAAATTTCTCGTATTATAAAAATACAAGTTATGGATACGAACAAGTATTTAAGACAGATTGATAGACAAAACAAAATTAGAAGGGTATCATATTTTAATAAAAAGTGAAAAAAATAAGTCGCCCATTAACAGTAATTCTATCGCACTTTGACAACACCGCCCCACTATCACGTAGGTATCCTGGTAGGAGGTCGCACGTAGTGAATGAATGAACGGCGGCGCGGTGGCCGTGGAGCGGGGGCATGGCGAAGGGGGCCATAGGAATTCGACAGAACGCCTAAGGCGCCGGACATTCCAGCGCACAAGACGTCTGGTACCCCTCACTTCCCCGATCGCTCAGCTGTTAAACGGATCGCTGGTGCATGCGGTGTTGTCTAATTTTGAATTTTACTTTGCAATTACACGGCATTTTAGTCTGACTGGTCTGACCCTTCGAAAGTAAATGGAACAGTGCCAACCCGACGTTGCCAAGTTTTTTTAAAAGAACAAATAACTGAGACAAAAAGGTCGTGGTACTGAAAGAGCACGGTCGCCGACCTTCGCAATACCATTACATCGTTCGAAATTCCTTTAATTCCTTTTGATTAGTAGTGGTCAAGCCAAGCTACTCCGTAACAAACTACTTGGGAGATATCGTTACAGATACGAGTGGGAACATTCCTTAACATTTTATCTGTAACCTTTGGAACATATTTATTTCCAATGGACTCTGCTTGTTTATAAACATATCCTACTTGTTTTAAAAGGCAAAACATTTGATCTTTTAACGGCAAAAAAATTGGAAAAAGATCAAAAATAAATAATAATAAAATGAAAAATTAATAAATTTTATTCATTTATTATTGAGATTAAAACGGTGTAATTGATAACACATTATTTAAAAACAACCAAAACTAACCACAATTATTGGAATATAAATTTTGGCACCACCGAGTATATTCTTTTTTTAAATTAATTTACTACTCTATCAACCTGTACGTTTGTAACGATTATTAATTTTAATAATAATAATAATAGTAATAATTTTCCTTTCTAAATACCTAATAAAACAAGGTTTTCATAATTAAATATTTTATTTAAAAAGTTAATTAAATACTGTATTCTGTCATTATTTTCTTTTCTTAGTACAATAAAAAAAATTATGCCAGTGATATATGCGGCGCCATCTAGCAAGAAGTTTTAAAAATGGTTTATTTAGCGTTTAACCGCATGCATAAATATCTTTTTTATAGAGCCAATAATGAAAGAGAAATCGGTTTTGCCCCGCCACCTAGTATTCGGATGCCAAAGATGAATTTTGTTACACAGGTTTCCACACAAACATACAGTGTTGCCGTTAATCGTAAAAAATATAAAGAAAATCGGTTTCTAAGTATTTATATGTACATTTTAAAAAACTTGCTTTTGACTAAAACATATGGAAAATTATATACCTTAGTGATCTATAAAGACCAGATCATATAAGATAAAATAAATACATTTTATTAAGGAAAGCCCCTTAATAGGCGCCAAATTAAAATTAATTTTAATATAAGAGGTCCTCTAGTAAGTGCAATATAAAATGGCTTTTAAATTTTTAAGTGATTACGAGCATTTCCTATTGGACATTAATTATATCAAATATAAATTAAAAGTCGTACTATATTTTTTTTATAAAAATTGGATTTAATTAAAAACATACTGTTACTCTTGATATCCTGGATATCAGGTGGATATATCTAAACCTTCATACATAGAAAACTTTTGTCTTACAACCTAATAAATTACTGTCAGTCCAAGAGCCCGTGAGCCGCAGACATAGGTTAAACCAGAGGTAGAATATGAAATTTAACTGACAGTGGCTTTGGCAGGTACCAGGTACCAAAGGTCCATAAACTGAAACTTAACTTTCGTCATTTTGTAAAAGCCAAATTTTATACCGGGTAATGCATCGCCGGGCGGGACATAGGAAATTCCGATCTAATTATTTCTATATAAGAAATTCTATAAAAGTTTATTGAAGAGTATGCAACTCTACGTCTATCGTAAAAACTTTAGATTTTTCGGTTAACCCGTTTGCTAGTTAGATGCTAATATATTTTTTAAAATTGTTACATTATTATCGCCTCATATTTATGAACAACAATAAAAATACCAGTAAGCGTGACATAACGTTGTCATTTTGAAATTTAGTGCTTTATTATTATCAAAAAATCGTAGAGCGAAAAGATTAACCATGAGTTATACTGCTGAAGAAAACGTATTGATGATTAAATGGTACTATCAAGGAAATAGTCACCAAAAGGTGTCAGACATGTTCGCTGCTCAGTATCCGAATAGACCGATACCCGAAAAATCAACAGTCGATAGAACTATCAAAAAATTTGAGACTAAAGGCACAGTGATAAATAACTGCAGATGTGAAGCTAGGGAGTCATCAAGAGCTAAGGGATCGGGATGAAATACGGCGGGAATTTTGATTTGACATGATGGAAAGGGCAAACATGGACAGGGAATTTTTAAGAAATATTTGTTTTACTGATGAGTGCACATTTAGGTTAAACAATGAACCCAATCATCAAAATTACCGATACTGGAGCAAAGAAAACCAATAAAGATTTGTCGAAACGAGGAAGCAATATCCACACAAAGTAAATATTTGGGCGGGGATTTTCGGACAACATATTATTGGACCATTTTTTCTTAATCAAAATTTGAATGCAGAATTTTATTTGGAACTACTTGAAAAACTAATTTTATCCGCTTTAAATGATGTATCCAAGAAAAAATTTGGTACCAAATGGATGGCTGCCGTACGATTTTTTGATAATAATAAAGCACTAAATTTCAAAATGACAACGTTATGTCACGCTTACTGGTATTTTTATTGTTGTTCATAAATATGAGACGATAATAATGTATTGCTGTGAGGTTAAAAACTTTTTTTCTGTTTACATGGAAATATTTTTTGATATCTTCATTTAAAACCCTACAACTTCTATATAAGACCTTTTTGTCATATAGTGTTAAATACCAGAAATATTGGACTTTCTCGGACCACTAGGCCACCATAAAATGTTTGTCTGCCAAAGGGTTGGAACTGTCAAAACTGTCTGGCGATTGAGGAAATATCGTTTAATAGGTACTCACGTAACGATTTTCGGACAACATATTATTGGACCATTTTTCTTAATCAAAATTTGAATGCAGAATTTTATTTGGAACTACTTGAAAAACTAATTTTATCCGCTTTAAATGATGTATCCAAGAAAAAATTTGGTACCAAATGGATGGCTGCCGTACGATTTTTGATAATAATAAAGCACTAAATTTCAAAATGACAACGTTATGTCACGCTTACTGGTATTTTTATTGTTGTTCATAAATATGAGACGATAATAATGTATTGCTGTGAGGTTAAAAACTTTTTTTCTGTTTACATGGAAATATTTTTTGATATCTTCATTTAAAACCCTACAACTTCTATATAAGACCTTTTTGTCATATAGTGTTAAATACCAGAAATATTGGACTTTCTCGGACCATTAGGCCACCATAAAATGTTTGTCTGCCAAAGGGTTGGAACTGTCAAAACTGTCTGGCGATTGAGGAAATATCGTTTAATAGGTACTCACGTAACATATCTTAATTTCAGCTTTTACAAAACCACAAAAATTAAGTTTGAATTCATGGACCTTTGGTATCTGGTACCTACCTGCCAAAGACGCTATTTAAACTTCATAATCTACCAGACTTTTAGCTTTTACAAAATAACGAAGGTCTGTCGGTCAAGGGCTCTTACTCATATGTTTTTAAAGGTTTTTTCCCTGCAGTACGGTTTTTCTCTTGTAACTTGGTCAGAAAATGTCTTGTCCTTCGGTTCGAACATCATTAAGGTAGAAGCAAAGCATTCTTCTTTTAGTATCCTTTACTATTTAGACGATAGACTCTTGCACATAACTGTGTTGCGTACCATTTCTTTTACACAAATATGTCAGTTTTACTGCCGTCCTTTATATTTAAAATAATTACTAAATTAGGTGTACATATACTTACTTTAATACCTTTAAGATTAAATTTTATAAAAATATTCGACTTTGAAAAGAAAGTTAAAACATCAAGTCTAGTTGCCAAAATGCACGTAATCACGTATATTTTTTTTGTTTGTTCTAATAGTATGTTGTGTAACATGTAGGAAAAGCGATATATTTTCGGACGATGGTGAACTCACCAAACGTCGAATATGCATTTCTTAAGTTGCACGTACTATTTTTGTCCGTTTAAAATTTTATTTTAATTTTCGCGTTTGGGTAGCATAACATTATTTTTTAGTTTAATAAATATAAAGATTATAATAATTATTTGATCTTGGTATAACACTTTACTAGGATGTCAAATTGCCATGCATTGTTTTTTGATTTCGATAAATAATGTCATCAGTAAATATTGAAAGCGTAGAAAAGGTGAGCGTCCGGAAAAAATATTCCCAGGCATGGATTGAAAATTACATAGCCTAGCAATTGCCTTCTACATACAGAAAGCATTCTAGAAGTAAAAAAACGTATTAGAGATATTATGTACATGTTCATCCGATCAGAAAAAAAATTCTTTGTTTTAAAGAGGTTTTATATTTTCGTTATACATACCTACATATTTTTAACTACTAACTCTGTTCTTGTTTTTGTGTTTTTTAAGCCTTTAAAATGATTGAGATAATTATACACTATTTCTTACGTTATGTATTATTACCAGCAGAAACAAAGTACTTTATTAACTCAAGTTACATTCCATCGCTTTGATTATTTAATATAATGTGTATATTTGCTATATATGTAAATCTGCTTTAGCAAATCCACTTTCACCGGTCCGTTTGTTTACTTCCTTTTTAAAATACTTTATTCTTTCTGACTAATATGCAAATATTTACCTAATTTAACTGCAAAGTCAACAAATTTAATTAATATATTTTATTTAAAAATCTCATGTGTTCTGTGAATATTTTGGTGTGAATAAGTAAACAAATTATTATAAAATTAAGAGAACTGAGATGATGCGTTTTTAAAGAATAAAAGGTGTAGCAAAATTGACAATATTTTATTAATATGAACCAACCCAACCCCCATCCCCTTCGCAAAAATCTAGAAATGAATACTTCGGTATTTTATTTGTATGATTCAATTTCATTAAATTTTATTACCAAATTCCAAATTTTGCAAACATTTTTATATTTTTCAAAAAACTACAGCCTACTAACTTTTTCCTCTACAATTTTTTATAAAAAAAGGCAGTAATGTTTGCAAAGTTATTGATTCCACGTTAAAATTTCATCAATTTAACGAAAATACGGAGGAACTTAGATTTGCTTTGGAGGGTGGCAACTCAAAAAGTAAAAGCCTCTTTTTTTGAATTTCCGAATAATAAATATACGAGGAAAAAAGTGAAGGGAGACAATAAATCAAGGGTTAATATCAAAATATTTTTCTGTGTATATTACTTCATCTTTTTTTTCTGAAACTGAAAAACATAATTTTGCAATATATTAAAGGTAGAAACTAGTCGCCTGTTGTAAGTATAAAAAGATTGAGACTTGAGTTGCTATGGAAACCCTTCAAAGTAATTATTAAATATCTGTCAATGTAATTCTGTGATTTGACGGATTTGAATTAAAAATTTGAAAAGTAGTGTGGTTGTTAAGAAGTTGTTTTAAATATTATAAAGTTACAAACTTTCTAATCGTACTTTGATAAAATGTAGAAATAAAGTTTTGTATAATAAAATAGTCTAAAATTAAATCCATACCTTTACTTACCTGTACGCTGTATGTATATCCAGGAAAAAAGTACTCACTTTATTCCGGGAGTAAAAGTAATTCCATGAAAAGTCACATTATAGTACACATGTCAACAGATATAAAATGTTACATTTTTTCCCGTCACGGATAAAAATGTTAATTACCAAAGTCTCTGTCTTTAGGCCAATAGCATCTGGTATACAGGGCTATTCACGGTGAGTGTCCTATTAAAGAACTTGGAATAGAAACTACTAAAAATATTTTTTTTCAAATTTTGGCACTAAGTTTAGGTATATTGAGCTTTATATGGCAAATATATTATCTTTCTGAAACTGCCGGTTATATCGGAAGTGCGTATCAACTTTTAATATTAAATGAAACACATTAAATATTATTACGTTTTGGGATTCTGCACAAGATTCAAAGCATATTTTGTCAATTATATTCTATACCTAGGTTTTAGGGTTTTTGACATATTTAAAATAATTTGTCAAAAATGACGTTTGCAGTCCCAAAAATATTTTTTTCCATATAAATCCCTTAGTATTTAATTTGGTTTAATATTCTTAATAAACACGGCCCAACCTAACTAAGGTTTAATGAAAATTTAAAAATGTTTAAACAAGGTGTTTAAAAATTGGATTAAAAATAATATTGGGAAAATTACCAAAAATTATATTTTTTTTTATCTTATTAAGCAATGAAAAAAAGTTGTTTGTAAAAAGTTGCCTATCCTTAAAAGTTTTAGTTTTTGAGGGATTTTCCATCAAATATTTTTATTTGGCTAAAAACCTAAAGATTTAAATTCGAGTGATTAATATATTCTTAGTTGGCTTTGATGGCGTTAAAAGTCAATTAAATGCTAAATAAATGTATGGTATTCTGCATCTGTCATTCAACGTCAACATAGCCAACTAAAAATACATTATAACTCAAATTCAAATCTGCAGCTTAATAGCCAAATAAAAATATTTTACTAGAAATGTTTCAAAAACCAAAACTTTTGGAAATAGGCAACTTTAAACAAACTTACGCTTATTTTTAGTGATAAATAAGATTTATTCAATTATAAAATGTGGGGGTTTTTTGGTAATTTTATAAATTTTATTTTAAATCTTATTTTTTATTAGGATTTTTAAAATTTTATTATAATTTTGTATTGAGTTCTCCTAAACAAAAAATAATATACCAAATTAAATAATAAGAAATTTTTATAGGAAAAATTAATGATAATTTTTAGGTCTGCAAATACGTAATTTTTTGACAAATTAATTTAAATATTTTAAAAACGTCTAAACTATAAAAAAAATAAAAATATTTAATACGACCTAATTTATTGTTGGACAGATTTAATTTTTTAAGGTAAAGCAAGAAACAAGTTATTATCCAACAAATATACAGATTTAAAAGGAAAAGAAAATACCACTAGACACCCACGGTACGTTAGTATTTAGGCTTTCAGCCTTCGTGGATTGTCCAAAGATAAAAAAAAAAAAACACTATCGCAAAGACCTAACATCCTAGACATCGTAGAAAGAAACGAATAAAGGAAAAAAACATAAATATGGCATAAACTATTATATTTTCTCTAAATGTTTTTTGTTATTATTAAGCAATTAGAAATTAAACAAAATAATTTTTGACTGATAATTATGCGCCTTTCCTTACCATAACAATAAAAAATAAAATTTTACTGCCTAAATAATTTTTATGCGAAATAAATATATATTTTTATTATCTAGATTACCTTGCTTATTATCTGTCCTTGTTATCATCTTAAAATGGCCGGCATTTTGCAAATAAATGCTAGTATAAGCAGTTTTACTTTAGTACCATTGATTATTCATTTAAAGGTGCGTATATATTTTAGTCTAGTCAAAGTGGATCAAATAGTATATATTATAACAAAGAAAATATCAAAAGTCCCCATCTGTCTTAGTCATTTCATTCTTAAACTTATAAAAAAATATATATATTTTTTTTAAACAAAGAAGTTCTTATCTTTGTAAAAACCATCTGACGAAGACGCATGGCAATGAAATTTGTTCCCAACTACGTCGATTTTTCAAATAACACTGACTTCAGCGACATCTTCTGATTGTATTATTGACCATTTAAAAGCCTGGAAAGTCTCAAGGAGAAAAAATACTTCTCGCGTGTGCAAAGTAGTTACGTGACAAGTGCAGCTATCGTTGCTAACTTTGACCATAAAAAATAGAATTTTATAATATTTTGTAATTATTACCACTTTCCATTATGAAGGAAGTAATTACTAATTTCACTGCTTTTTACTAATAAGTTAAAACATTTTGGAATTTGTATGTTTTTTTGGGTTTATAATAATATCACGCTGACAGTATAATAATACAAAATATAAAGCTAGATTTAGATCTCTACTACTCTACTTTTATAATAAGACACTAGTAGAAAAAAATTCCCTTGCACACTTGCGCAAAGTGTCTTTCCCATACTTAAAGCTTATCCAAACTCGCTTCGCGTCATTTATCTAAAGATCTGGCCACACATAACCGCACAAAAGCCGTACCAAGCCCGGATTCATGATGATAAAGAAAGTCGGACAAAAAAATTCGGAAAATTTAAAAGCATTTTGTCAAGATTAGACTTTGTTTTATGTATGTATATCTCTTTGTTTAAATAAAACAGATTTTCCTACTTATCTCTGTTCCTTTATATCCAAACTTTAAATGTAGTAAAGGTAGAGGTTTGGCCACACATAACCCCACCGATGGCGCACAAGACCCGCACCGTAGCACGACCGTGTGTTGTGCGTTTTGTTTAACTTTTAATTTGACGGTGATGGTACGTAGCATCTTAAGGTCTGGGACATGCCCAGCCAATGAAAATCATACTTTTAGTTTAGGTTAATACGTGTAAAAATAAAAAGTTGGTAGTTTAAGGTTAGTTGTTGTAAACAAAAATACATAAAAAATTTAATAAAAATTAAAAAAAGGTAAAATTAATTTTATTCTTACATCCTATAAATAATATGAGAGTTAAAAACCTATGAATACATTGTTATTTTGTTTTAATACGTTTTTTTTACAATGATACATTTCAAAACCGAGATCACGGCCGTGCTACGGTACGGGCCTCGGTGCGGTTATGTGTAGCAAAACCTTAAAACTGTGTTACTTTATTTGTGAAAGTTTATTTTACGATTAGGTATAATTTAAAGCCTGAAATAAAAGACCCATATTACTGCAATTTTATTAAGTGTGTGGCCAGACCGTAACGCTGGGTTTTTGAAGTTAATGGTTTTTATGATTATGTCTGGTTAGGTCTGGTAAAAACATTTATTAAAACAGAATTAAAATTTTTGATCCATTTTCTCGATGTTGCGTACTACTTTAAACGATAACTATTAACTGAATTTTTAAAATTCCTAAAGATATTATTTTTCTTTTTTTTTTAACATAACCTGGTATAAAAAGTTAAGCACTTTCTTCAAATAAATAGTTGTGACTTTGATTGGACTACAACACGTGTCAGCTGAAATATAAAAACATACTGTATATTTAAAACTTTTTCTACATATAGGTATTAAATTGATATGATGCATATATTCTTATCAGGCTTTCACTTTTATGCTGATTTTAAATACTAATAATATATTATTATAAAATTTTAAATAAAAACATTTTAAGTTAAAGATAAATATAGTTCGTTAAGTTTAATATTCAACTTTAATATTTTAACTTTATAAGTTATTTAACAGTTTTAAATTAAAATAACCATAAACTTTAGGATAAAGTTAACATTAAATTTTATATAAAATGTGTGTTTTAGTACCAATGCCTTACACCTGTCAATAAAAGTTTTTTTTTACTTTTGACATTTGCCTATGTAAACCTTATTCCTGTACCAGTGACAATATTTGTTATTAACAAAAAAACCTTTTTGTTTATTTACTCACAATAAAACTTGATTAATTAAAACTGCATAGAAGACGTCTAGGTCGAGGATACCAAGATTCTAAGAACTCTTACTTTCAAGTGCAATGTCAAGTCTTGGCGCTTTGCATTGCAAAATGTTATTTAGATACTGTAATTCTTACATTAACACAAACACTGAATAAAGACCACAGACTGTTAGTTATATTAAGTTTTATAGCAAGAAATTTGTCGTAGTATTTTAAATAGATATTTTAGAAAAATCTGGGTAACCTAAATAAAGCGTAAAATCTCTCAAAAACGTTACTAAGTATACATTATTCATTATTTGGTCAGAAAATATGGTATAAAATAAATTCTTAAACCCAAGACTAATAAATACTTACAAATGGTTAGTTCTGGTAAGCAACGCCTTTTTTTATTTCCCTAATTAAACCCAAGACCAATACACACTTTGTATATACAAACGTCTTTTATTATCTGTGAGTTCTGTGTGCCGAGTTAGGTCATTATAAATGGTCCTACATGGTGTTATAAAATTGACCCTAACAAAGTGTGCCGAGATGAGATACACCCGTTTTAAACGAAATACGCTTATCTACGACCGGCTCATCTGCGACCAATCATTAAAGAGTAATAAAACCGACCTATAAGCGACCTATGAATTTAAATAAGAGTGAATCTCAATAGGGCATAAGCATTGTTGCCAAGTTGTTTTAAACTCTTCCCATCCAGTTGTTTGTTTCGGTCGCTATTCCGCCGACTTTATTATCGGTCGCAGATAAGCTAGTCGCTGTTGGGCCGACACCTTTTGAATATAAGCGAAAGACTGCAGGTGATTCACTCTACACACTCACAACAAAAACAGCAACAGGTTCCCCACCCTGAAAAACTTCCTAATAACTAATTTTATGGACAAATGCCAATTATAAAAATCCTGTATCTCGCAAACGATAAACTTTTCGACTAAGCTAAAATGGGTAAGATCGTATTTTGTCGCAAGGAATATAAGGTTGGTAACATTTTGTATAGACCTTTTAGAGATACCCTGTATATTATTTAACTAAAGATGTAAAGATCTTGATGTTGCTGAAGCAGGTCATTAATTTTTTACTGTGGTTAATACTTACCTTATATTCCAAAGAAACATTTTTTACCACCGAAATAATCAGCATTACCAACACCTGGTAAATGTCATTTTTTCTGCTAGAAAGTAAATTGGAGAAGAGTTTATAATGTTGATCCTAAAGGGAGGTAAAAAGAAGCATACGTTAAACCATACTATTGTGTCTACGACACAAAATAACTAGCTACGCAATAGCTATCATATTCTTTTGATCTACGGTTTTAACGTTTTAACGGGAGATAGAAAACCTACATTGGGATTTAAATTTTAAGAGCGGTATACAGTGTGTCCCAGGATAGGTGTTACAAGAGAGCAAATGAATCAAACATTTTTAAATTTTAAAATGAAATTTTGGAAATACTGTTCGCATGATCCAAAACTAAGAAATACAATATTTTACTCCGATTTGTATTATCCAGGGCGAGTTATACCTGAATATATAAAAAATGCTTAGGTGTTAAGTACTTTTATTTTTAAAAATAAAACAATATTGTAGAAGTAAATGTCGTAGAAAATTAAATTGTATGTCAAAAATTTGAAGGTAAGGAAAATTTATTAATTATAAATATTTTTTTAAAATTTGCTGTCCCAAGTCAAGTCTTTTAAAAAGAGTTAATGCGTAACGCAAAAATTGAGAAAAATATATTTTTTTACTTTATACTTAAGGTGTAAATTTTAATATAAAATTTAATTATCTAGATTTACTTATACAATTTGTCATATTTAAAAAAAGTAGTACCTACTCTGGGTCATTTTTTTATATTTTTGATATACAGGGTGTTTCCTAATTGCGGTAAGAAAATGTAAGGGCATATTCCTAAGCCAATGTTATGCAAAAAAAATATATAAACGTAGGTCCGCAAATACTTTAAGATTAAGATACAGGGTATTTAACTTTAAAATAAAAATTGGGTTTTATTAATATTTTAAATATGACTTATCCGATTTTAATAAAATTTGGCTAAGGTGTTTGTTGAAATAGGAAGTTAAGAGAGACGCATCTTAGCTAATATTATTAACAAAAACGTACGCCACTGACTTTTTGCAACTTTTATATTTTTCCGGATAAAACACTTAAAAATACAACTTTTTGTATTTTAATATTTTGACGTGGCTTGCTTAGTTTCCAAAAAAAAATCGGCCATACTGCATATGTATATCTAAACTGTACAAGAAATCTTGGGGCATTTTTTTGAAATTTTTAAGTTTTGGAAAAGTTAAACACCCTGTATCTTAACAACGACAAATTTGAGGACCCATGTTAATGTGACCATTTTTTCATAAAAATGGCTCAGAAATACGCCCCTAAATTTTCTTACCGCAATTAAGAAACACGCTGTATTACCAATCAAAGTAAAATTTTGTATTTATTAGTTTTGGACCATGCGACCAGTTTTCCCAAATTGCCGATTTAAAATTCCAACATTTTTGGTCCGGTTTTTGCTCTCTTGAAACACTGTTTAATCTCTAAGAATTCAAATATGCAATATTTATTTATTTTAATTTATTAACTTCAAATATAGTTTTAGTTAAAGAAAAGAGATTTCCTTGACAAGTATATTTATTAATTTCTTTGTTTATTGGTTTATTTGAAAATTGTTAACCATATCAAAGTTAATTGATATTTATTAAACCATCTGATTTAAAGCGTTAAATTTATGTCAAGAATTTTAAGCTCAGCTTTATATATAAAATATAATAATTTTTCTAAACCTATTTAAAAGGTAAGTTCTTGCAAGGATAGAGGAACTGCAGCATATTTGGGAATTGCAGGTAATTTGAAATACTACGATATCGAAAACCTATTAACAAGCATTTAACACAGGACGCCATTTTGAGATTTCGGCTACCAGCCCCGACGGAACGAGAATACAGATTTGAAAACTTTTTTGGAAGTATGCAACCCATTATAATATTTACTGCAATACGTAAAATATTCAGTGTAATTATTTAAACTGTTAAGGGGCCTTTTTAGTTTATGATTTAACTTTGATTTTGTAAATATTTCTAGAATTGAAAATTTGAAGTGCCATTTTAGGTTAGGGTGGTATGTTTTTAATTTGAAATACTAAAGGTTGTATGTTTTTTTAGTAATGATGAATTTGAGATGGCGCTCAAGAACACAAAAAAAGGTGGGAAAAGAAATAAATAGCCGATGCTAAAATGTATTAGTTGAAGTGATAAAGTGTTAGCAGCATGTTAATAAAAACTGTGAATATATTATGGAACACTATATTTTAAATTACCTATAGGAGGACTTTATGATGAGTCTACCACGAATATTCATACCGTTATATATGGAAGCGGCGCCCTAGCCCAGCCTGTCAATTTCAAATGTTTTGGGTGTCGGACTGAGGAAGCGCTTTACTTTTTGTCAGAAAAGTTCACCACAATGTTTTACATGTAATTTTTTAACATTATGCCAAAAATCGTAACTGTTACAGTCACGAAACCCTAAGGCTCATTGAAATGTTTTGGGTATCGGACTGAGCGGGTTTCATCACTGTACCCCTAAGGATTTTTAACACAATGTTTAAAAATTGCATATAAAACATTGCGGTAAACTTGTCCGACACCCGAAAGATTTCACATTGACAGGCTGGGTTAAAGCGCCGCTTCCATATATGGTTGTATGAATATTCGTGGTAGACTCGTCAAAAGGATCCCTCCTAAAAAAGTTTTAAAAGTGTTTTAATCAAGTCAATTTTATTACTGGCTCAAGGACTATAAAATAATTCTTTTAAAAAAGTTTTGCATTGTCTGCTAGACCTTAGAGTTAACTATAAGATGTTAAATTGTATCAGCAATCTAGAGATTTGGTAAACAATGTGATTTTTGCTTAATTAATTTACAAAAATTTTTGATGAAATCAAGAAACAAAATAATATAAGAAAAAATGTTTACAATTAAAAATAGGTTTTAGATATGCCATTTGTTAAAAATGATCGCTTACCTTGCAGTTTCGAAATTGGCTGTTTTTGATGTACCAGTAGCAGCAAAACCAACGCCTACAGCTAGACCTTCAGGAATGTTATGCACAGTAATAGCGACGACCAAAAGCATGATTCTCTTCCACTGGCCATGTTGAATTTCTTCTATGTTGCATTCGCCGTCGTAACTCTGTGGCAGAATAGATCCGTCAGCATTGTGGTCACTGTTAGTTTTCACTCTTTTACCTACTGCAAAAAGAAATAAAAAATATTAACAAAAACACCATAACATATTTGAAATTTTTCTTTAAGTTTATAAGTAGAGGGAATCACATTTTCTGTACACGTCACACTATAGGATGTTTAAGAAAATTTTGGACAAAATTAGATATCTAGGATAGGAAGGATGACTCGTAGATAATTTTTGCACGAAAATGTAGTTAGTGTAATTATTTATCCAAGAAAAATAGTCTCCAAAAAATCAAAAGTGCATTGACGTTATATCTCATTAATATCAAAAATTTTCTAAAAAATCTTATATTGCCCTATACAAGCATTAAAACACCTAAAATATATAAAGGGTGTAATATAATAGACGGCTAAAAATACAGGGTATGCTTTCTTAGCTTATTTTAGGAAGAAAAGTTCATATGAATATATGTCTTAGCTTTTGAGATACAGGGTTTTAAAATTTCCAAAAAAAAAACAAAAAATTTCGAAAACACTTATTTTAGTAAAAACTGTACCGAATTAAAACCTTATTTAAATGGTATTTCTTATTTTTGTTACATAATTGCTTATTCAAAATCATACAACCTAATTTTTAAAAGAAAAAGATTTCGTAATGCTTCTTTTATGATCTAAAAATGTGCAATTAAGTAAATTTAATGTTTTTCTCTTACACTAAACAAGATACGGAAAAAATTACGAGACATAAAAGTGGTATTTTTATTTGCTTAATCTCCACATAGCACAAAAATTTTACACAAATTTACACAGTCAGTGGCCCGTTTTTGCTGGAAATATTCCTTTAGTTGCCTCTCGAGAAGACACTGGGCTTATTAAAAGTAATTAAGTTGGTGATAATTAACATCCTTAATGTCAATAATAATATTGCCAAATTAAAACAAAATTTGAAAAAGAATAGTTGGGATATTTAAAAAATATTTTTTTTAAATTTTAATAATCTGTATCGTAAAACCTAAGTGGTTTAGGACATATGTTTGTATGAACTTTTCTTCCTAAAATAAGCTAAGAAATTATGTATTTCTAGCCATCAATTAAATTACACCCTGTATGAAATCAAAAGCTGAATCAAAACCTTTCGAACAATAATTATATTTTAAAAAAATTCAACGATTTTTTGTTTAACAGTGAGGCGTCAAAACTAGACTGGTAATCATTATTATTTTTTTAAATATACAGGGTTATTTTTAGGTTGGTATTTTCCTTTTACCACTGTATAAAATGCAATATAATAGGAGCTTTTTTCAACTAGAATTATGTCCAAAAACGATTTCTTTTCGAGATACAGGGTGTTAAAGTTTTAAGAAAAAAACACCTTTTTTATCATAACTCTCCTTCCATTCCAGATATTTTCACAAAATTTTATACATTTCTTCAAACCGTCACATTATATTTTTTGCGAAGGTTTTTAAAAATTTTCTACCAGTGACGTTTCAATACAAGATTTGTATTGAATGTTTTTGAAGAAAAAAATAGTACGCCACTGCTTATTCTCTGAATAAATATTATATTTAAAATACCCAATAGTCATTTATTAAAAAACATATTTATTTATATATATATATATATATATATATATATATATATATATATATATATATATATATATATATATATATATATATATATATATATATTACATTGAGAGCTCTGCCGCGAGAAACGAAGTTAAACGAGAGAGCGCACGCAACTTCCGAAATCAGTTTTGGTTCCGGTAAAAGTTTCAGTCGAACACTAGTAATTTTCCATTAAAGGTATCTAAAAAGGTCGAAATTTAAATTACCTATACATTTTCCAAACTTGTTTAAGCTTTAAAAACTTGCCTAGCCAAACAATAAATATGATGTAAGCATTTTCTAAAAACACATAAAATAAATTAGAAAAAAATGCTTTAAATATCGATCAAATACATGATAATAAAACGATTAGCGTTATCAGATACCAAGAAATATCAGAATTGTGACGTATATTTTTAAAACTTGAATGACCGGTTGTAAAACCTATTAATAAAAATAAGAATGTCACCGTGTCAAACATTAACATCATAAAATTAGTGAAAACGAATCTGTTTTGAATTTTTTATTAAACAATTTTATGTAACAATATAATGGTGTCCGGATTTCTTTAGAATTGCAGGGGTATCTTGGTTATTATAAAGCCGCGTATACACTAGAGCCCGATCTTCTGTTCGGGATGAAAACTTTAATTGGTACGGGCACGAATGAGCATACTGTTCGCGACCGTTCCTGTTATTCGGATTTACCTGTTTAAAAATGGCAAGTATGCAACAAGCCAGTGCGAGTTTAGTTTTATACAATTTATTAAAGAGAAGCAAGAAGAAAATAAGGCACAGTTGGGCAGATGTCAATTTTTTTTAATTCATCTATGGAATGTTTTTTAGCTATTTACCGCCATGCATCTTCTTTTTAATATTGTTATAATATTGTGGATGGCGGGGATTCCACAATTTTTTCCGTTTCTGTTAATGACTGATAATTTAACACTCACAGAATCCACTCCTGTGTTCAGTTTTATTTTTAAGCCAAAATGTGTCCACTATGTACAAGTAATGGCTATAAACAGTTATTTTTTGTTCGAGTCCGAACACATCTACCGCCAAAACACCATCTACATTAAGCAGGAATTCCCTTTGATGGACCGAGAGCCCGCGGATTAGCCTGAGCGTATTCGCCGAACAAAGCTTGCACGTTCGGTTCGCTTCGAATTCCAGTCCACATCAGAATGATGGTTCCATTCGCATTGCGCTTATTCGGATTCGTGCTCAAGTGTATACGCGGTTTAAGAGATAAAGACTTGCGTTTTCACGAACTGTTGCTACTTTTTAATGAAACGAAAAGACACTAAAAGATTTTTTATGGCCCTCTTAATTATAGACATGATATTTGTTAATGTTTTTACGTAATTTTATTCTTTGGTAATAAAGTTTATATCATTACCCACCATACGAAATTCAATTTTAAAATTAATAACATTACATTAGAGTCTAAAAATAAAATAGTAATTACATATTTTTCAAAACCTCTCACCCTCTATAAATTATTAAATAAAAAAATATACAGGGTATTTTATTGGAAAACTTAAATGTTGGGTTTCTATCTGTAATAATAACCAAGATACCCCTCAACTGCAACGAAATCTGTACTAAATGTACAGATTTTGTTGCTATTGATATTGTCTAAATTTATTGTAATGTACTGAAAATAATTATTTTATTGCCACATGGTTATTTTCTTTGATTAACCCAATGCTTAAGGTAAGCTGCAAATTGAGACGCGTTTAACGCGTGCGACGTGAGAAACTTTGCCTCACTGCTACAAAAATCAACGCCCAAGATGCTAAATTTGCAGTTACTCAAGCGTCATAGAGACCTATTGGGTTACAAAGCTTAGATGATAAGAAGAAAAAAATGTTATAAAATGTACACCTTTACATCGGGGCGTTAAGCGGCTATAGACTTTTAAGTATGTCAAAAAATATTTTTATTATTTCGGCTTGTGGAAATCATTTAAATCGCATTAAGTTATATATTTTTCGTTATCCCTAAATTATTTTCTTCAAAATAAAAAAAACACTTTTGAGCATGTCAAAATGACGTTTTTTTATACAACTTTGTAGTCCTCCGCTTTCTTTAGTCACTCTCAAATTGTCAGATAAGTGGAATATACACGCTTTAGCATGTAGTTAACTCACCCCATCTTAATCTGACGCGCACAACAATTTCTGATGGATATATTTTTGTTTTTTACGATCGCCTCTGTATACAGGTCTCATATTTGGTTGAGGAATTTAATCGGATACAAGGTATCCTCCTGTATATTTTTCTGACGCGCTGTAGTAACTTTAGAAATCCCCTCTTGGGCTACCCTACCATAAGTAATTAAAAAGTAACAAAACTACGTGCTGTGCTGCGTCGCATCGCACGCGTTTTACGTGTCTGAAAGTGCGCCTTGCCAAAAATTTTATAAGAAGATTGTTATACAGACTTTTAATTAAGATATCATTTTAATTTAAAAAATTTGTTAAGCAACTGGTCTACGTCTAAATCAATTATATTATGTTATTTGCCTTTTAATTTCATAATTGAAGCTTGGGTTTTCTTTTCTTCATAATTATGGTAAAGTTGGCAGACTGGCAAATAAAGTAGGAACACAAGTCCGTCTGTTCAAAGAGTCTTATGAATTCTTGTCAGGCATCTCATATACACGAAAACAAAATCTGGTTAATGTTCATGCAATTGTAACCTACGGAGTTACAATGTATATATATAGCACTATAGGCCCCAGGTACATGTTGTAGTGAAACTCGCTTCGTTTTTGTAGCAAATAATGTGCAGTAGTATTTAATACTTTTGTAGCAGAACTTCATGTTACCGTACAGAGTGATAAACCATAATTGTAAGACGTAATACTTTCCAAATGTGGCAAAATGTGCTGTGCCTTCTGCTAATCAATGCTACAATTTTGCAGTATCTATCTTGTACATGTCTAATCTAAGATTCGCGCGAGCAGCAAGACATGCGAGAGCGACCGCGGTCGGATCCCTAGCAGCAAGCTTATTGGCGTCGCTTTTTAGTAATTTTTGTTCATATTTGGTCAGTAAAGACGTCATAAGATGACGACGAAATGACGTTAAAATGACCTAAGTCACAGACAACATAATAAAAAAGTTTTCCATATAGTGCGAACTTAAGTAAACACGCTGTATATGTTTTACACAAAAACTGACCCCCATTTGCAAGGCTTAAATTTTAAGCCAAACTGGTGAAAACCGCAATATGTTATCTTACGTCAACTCACTACAGCGTCTTTCTTAATTGCTTGCGTTTTCTTTAATCCTTTATAACTTTTTTATTTTTATTTTTTTGACTTTGTAAAAATGTTTTTTCAATACTTTTTACGCAGATTGCAGATATGCTTTTTATTTTTGTAGGGTTATATATTTTTGACATATTTACTAATTTTTAAAATATTTAAACGAAACACTTTGTATATATTTTGTATTATTTAAATGCTTAAAAAAATACATTTTTAAAAATGTATTGCACTTTATATTGCTTACAATTCACAGTTAATAAGGGTAAACAATAATCCTATTTTAACAGTAAACTAATTTATTCTGTTCATGTTTTACCCTAAGAACTTTTAATCAGATTTTATTAACACGTTATTGTTTAATTAATATAACAATCGACAATTCTTTTACGTATGCAGGTTAATAAAGATAACCATGGAAAACAAATGCAAGCTTAATTTATGCCTTTTGGCAGAAAGCTTACATTGGTTTTTCATGGCCATCTTTACGTATCTGTAAAAATAATTGTTGTTTTTATAAAAACAATACCGTATTAATAAAACCTAATTAACAAAGTTTTCAGGGCAAAACATCAACAGAACAAATTAGGTTATTGTTTAAATAAGAATATTGTTTACCCTTATTTACGTTATAAAATTATTAATATAAGTTGTTTTCCGCCATAACAGCCAAGAAAATATAAAAGATATTTTGGGATGGTTAAAAAAAGATTTATTTTTATGACCCACTTTTCAACCAATGTCAGTACTAAATAACACAATATTCAATATCTTAGGAACAGATTATAAGAAATATAAAGTGTGATACATTTTTACAGATATTTTTTTTGCATTTTAATACAAAGGACCTTACGAAAAATAAAAAGCATATCTGAAATCTGCATAAAAAGTTTCTAAAAAAAGTTTTAACAGAATTTCAAAAATATTTAGAAATAAAAAAGTTATGAAGGATTAAAGAACACGCAAGAAATTAAGAAACACGCTGTAGCGAGTAAACGACGCAAGATAGCGAATTGCGGTTTTCACCACCACCACCAAGTTTAGCTTAAAATTTCAGCCTTGCTAATGGGATTTAGTTATTGTGTAAAATATACACAAACATCAGTTTCCTATAAAAGCGTAAAATTTGGCCCACCATGTACATGTACATGATTTTGGTATTTCAAATAAAATGGCCTATTTATTTTGATTAAACATGTAAAATTTTAGTAAGATCCAAATTTTCAAAATTTAATTAGTACCAGTTGCCGAAATATCATAGCATCTTCATTAAAATTCGGCATGTTGATATCACTGATTTCAGTTTTTGATTTCAATTTTTTTTTCAATTTATTAGTCTACAAAGATCATATAAAACATGGCATTAGAGAGGTTAAGAATAACATATGTTATATAATAAGGACAATAAAATAAAATAAGCTTAACATAGATCAAAATGTAATAAAAATGAGTCAAATGGTAAAAAAGACAAAGCGTAGAAACAATACAATTAATAAAATAAAATACAACAAGTTAAAACGTTCACCAAGACTTCATTTCCAAAAACTACGAAAAACTGTAAAATACATTCATACTTAAAAAAGTTTTGAGTGTTTTTCTGAATATGCTTAGGGTCCTCGATTCTTTGTTGTAATCCGGCATTAAACTGTAGATTTTAATGCATAAATAATAGGGCGATTTTTCAAAGGTGGTCGTTCTGTGTTATAAGATTTCTAGGGGGCGAATGTTTGGTGGTTAAGATTGTGCAGGTGCAAGAAAATGTGCACATTTTAAGATGTAAATAGATTAAAAAGGCATGCCTAAAACCCTCAAAAACCAAATTTTGTTATCCCAGTTTTAGTGATTTGAAAGATATTATGATGCTAATTACTTTTTGCCGAAACTGTATTGATTGATATATACGCATCTAATATGGACAAAATTTTGAAAATGTAGAAACTTACTAAATTTTACCCGCACAAATAAGCGCCATACTGGCAACTCTGGCAATAGTGACGATACCACTATTCAATTCCACATGTCCAAAATACCTTTATACCAAATTGGGTAAATGTAGCTTTAGCAACTTTAAAGATATTTAAAAGTAGGTATTTTGTACTAACCTAGTAAACTATTTTACGATTAATAGTAATAATATACTAATGCTATGTTTATCTAAAGCTATTGAAATAAGTCCTATATAATTTCGCTACAATAAAATTATAACTACGTATAGTCAGTCATCAATCCACTATAGTACAGGAAATGAAGTTCTAAAAAAGGTTAAACCTGGCAATTCTTTACTCCTGCATGGATTGACTTGAAATATTTAACAGAAAGTAGAGAATAGCCCAAGGATTTAAACCTATATCGAACCAAAGGGCGCCAGAACCCTGGGGGTGGATGCCAACCCCCTAGGGGTGATTTTTTTTAATACATTTTAATAACAGAAATCGATTAAAAAGTAATTCTAAGCAAAAATGTTCTATACTTTGTTTTTACAATATAAATAATGGGTTTTTCGCTAATAATTCGACAAGTACGCATTTAATCAAAAAAACTGTACAAAGCCAAATTGTAAGTTTTAAAAGACAAACAAAATTATCTTGTTATAATTTTTCTACGACTCAATAGAAACTGAGATACGCAGTGTTAATTGTTAGCTTTATTTCGTCAAATCCAAAATTTAATAGATTCAAAGTCAAATAACGGAACAATTTTGCATTTAAAAAAATAATTAAAACTTTTTTAAAGTACATATTCAGACTTTAAAAAAAGTACCTTAAAAATTAAGCAAGTTATAATAAAATAAGAGTCAGTAACTAAATTTTTAAAGATAAATCAATAAAACAACCTCCTAACTACCACCCTAATTAAAGTTGACCTTTATTCTTTTACAATTCTCTTAATTCATGTATTGGTACTACTTCTAAGAAGTTTCAGCAATTTAAAATGTCAAATTTAAAAATATTATTTAGATTGCTCCGAAGTGGCCTATTCGAATTTTTCGAAGAAAAATTAATGGTTTTTTTAAGGTATCTTCTTTGTTTTTAATGATAAAACGTTTTTTAAAAAAGTCGTTTTTTTTGTAGAGGTTTTTAAGGGCTACAAGGCTCTGTAAGTTAAATTTCCTAAGATCCTCTGGTTTTTAAATTGAGTGAGTTTAAAGGGTTCGAAAAGGGTGCTACCCCGTAAATAGAGGGTTTTAAAGGACTACATATTGCCAAATATTCACTGTATGGAAAACCTACGACACAGAAAAAATTTAGTCATTAAAAAACCTGCAATTTAAATTTTCATAATTTTTTCTTATCTCCAGTATTTTCGAAATTCTTTAGAAAAAAAGGGTGAAAAATATGAAATTGTAAATAATCTTTTTACGTTAAGCCTAAATTTTCCTGAAATTAGACATTTGAACTTCTTGGATGTATGAATATTACCTTTATAAAGAGAACTGCAAAAGGTTAAACGTCAATTAAACACTTCAATTAAATACTGAAGGTCTCATTAGATATTTCAAGAAAGATTCTATGACTCTCCTTTTCAAATATGCGGCATTTTCCCTGTTATTTTACTTTAAATCTTAACAAATTTTACATTAAAGGAAAAAAACTAACCAATAACACGCCGTATCTTTGTTTGAATTGGTCGTATAAAAATTACAATAAACAATTTTGTTTAGTTTTTTAAAACCTACAACTGCTTTCTACAATTATTAAATGCATAGGTTTCGAGTTATTCGCAAAAACCCCGTTAAAAACGTCGCTTTTTTGTCAAAAAATTATAACTTTCAATCGGGAATAACTCGAAAAGTATTAGTTTTACGAAAAAACATAGAGAACATTTTTCTGCCAATAGATTTCTGTTGTTGAAATGTAATAGAAAATTTCCATCCCCTAGGGGGTGGCAACCACCCTCGGGGTTTTGGCGCTCTTTGGTTTGATATAAGTTTTGTACCTTGGGCTATTTCTTATCTTCTGGTTAAATTTTAAGTCGACCAAAAAACTGCCCGGTGAAATGCTTTATTTCCTGTACTAGGATTCCTTTTAACGTTTTTGTGTGTTTCGTCATTTATTTTATCACTATCTGTTAGATATATGTATTATTAATTTATATGTTATTATTCTTTTAATATTTTTATTGCATTATTTACTGCAGATGTTTTAATGTATTTGCTTTGGTTTTTACGATCTTATCCAGTAGTACAGAAGTCAACAGAAGTGTTGGATTTTAAATTATGATAAAGCCACAAAAGTTCTTTATGATGTTTTATAAAGCTTAGAGTATTTTAGCAGTGCGCAAAATTTAATGACCGTGTGAATATCAACTATTTTTATTAAAAATATTAATTTGCTTAGTTCCAATAAAAAAAGGAAAGGGTTAGCAGTGCAAAATTTAATGAGCCGTGTGAATATCAACTGTTTATACTAATGAGGTAGTCAAAGTGCTCAGTCCACTCGCACCATGGAAAGGTCTAAATGAGTTGGTATTTGGTATACTCTAATGAAATTTGGAATTACAGTAAAGGATGATTTAACCAAAACACACGAGGTTAATTATAAATAAATAAAAGTTTTTAGGAGGTTCTCTTAATATTTTTTATTATAATAGAAAGATCTATGACAATTATGTGTAAAACAAAATATTGGTCAAATGCTCACCACAGCTTTGGTGGCATACTGTTAAGGTATCCTCAGAGCCTATAAAAGAACGCAGATCGCAGATCTGGATTTGCAGGACTGCCAAAGCAAGTGGAAAACAGAAGCGGAGAGGACCCAGAACCCCTCCGTGAAAACGAAATTGTTGGCAAGTTACAGCATCCCGAGGGATAGCAGGATAAAACGGGAAACTTGGATTATCTCAGTTTTCTGTAACTTGCCGAGTTCGTGGAAGGCAGGGAACGAAAGAGAAAGGCGTTCTGGATCAGAATCCATCAAAATCATTTCTGGCAAACTCCAGCATCTTCTGAAATATCTAGAAAACCTAAATTCTGTACACTTTGGCGAAGGCGCAAATTTAATTCAATAACAAAAATATTAAACAGGGCCAGCGATCAAGAGGCTAGAAAGAGCCCCGGTATTGCGGGTACGCAAGCGTGTGTCCATAGTAGGTGAAAAACCGTCGGTAAACTTAATAACAGAGATGGGACTCACCAGAACACCAGTTACATACACCAACCGCAGAAAACAAGATGGATCAATGACTCTAAGACATAATTAAGTTTTAATGTCATTTATGTGCCGAATTACCTCATCCTTAGTGGATTCATCAACAACCAGTCAGATGCATTCACAAAAACTGACTGTTTGGTGCGGTTGTGGGCTTCCGACGTCATCGGGCCGTACATCCCCGAAAATAAGGTGAGCCAAGAAGTTACCGTGATTCTTGTGGCCAGAAATTAAGAGTATGGATCTCGACGATATATGGTTTCAACATCCACATTTTACATTCACCACTTGCCACACAGCTTACGAAACAATGGCTCTTTTACTTGAGTAACTCAATAGCCATGTAATCTCAAGTTGTGGCGATGCTAATCTGCCACCAAAATTATTTTTGAAACCTTTGAACTTCTTTCCTTTAGAATATTTAAAAGAAAAAGTGTACGTCAAAGCCAAAAAAATCAAGACCATAAGGATGAGATAATTCGGCACATTAAGGACATTTGAAACCTAAATTTATCTCAGAGTCATTGAAAATATGGAACATCGGATTGATATTTTGTTTCACACATGATTGTCATAGATTCTTCTATCATAATAAAAAACATTAAGAGAATATTGTATTTTTTAATTACTTTGTAGGTGACGGTATTGACTTTATATTCTAGGGATATAAAGTACTTGCCAGGAGCTTTAAAATAATGTGCCACAAGACCCTTCTTTCTAGCTATTTTTTTCCAATATTGCGCACAGCTGTCACATTAACATTTAAAGTTCTCATTGATATGTCAAAAAATGCAGCAATAAGGATCCCAAATTTCAGTAGTATACCTATACCGAACGGTTCAGATTTTAAAAGGGGGACAGACTTTAGATTTTCACTGTATAGTAAGTATTTTTATATTAAATCGCTATAATTGTTATAATATAGGACCGACGGACCGACCAAATTGACAAAAATCTTTTTGTTGATTACGGCTATCAGTTGACAAAAGCCTATATTCGAAATTTAGATTTTTATCAAATTTTATACATAATGTTAGGGAAAAGAAAACACTTTGTTGCTAGCTGAAGATAGAACAACACTGATGGATGAATGGCCAATAAAAAAAAAATTGTGGTATAGTTTGCCGCTCCTTAATTATAAAAAATTAATAAAAATGTTTAAAAAAATATTTGGAAAATTTTGGAATTCGTAGGATTAATTAAGTAAAATTTGGTATTTATCCAATACAAATTTTTCCAAAAGGACATTTAAAAATTCCAATATTTTTGGTCCATTTGTCCTCTTGTAACACCTTTCCTGGGACACACTGTATATACTTTTTTCGAGCAATAATTTAATAATAATAAATATCTTGTCTCAGGTTTAAAAACTCAAAAAGATAAGACATAATTTGTGTATCTTTATTCTTGTTTTGGTTTCAAAGGTAGTCTAGCCAAACAATAATTAGAATTTAAGCAGTTCCCAGAAATAAATAAATTTAAATAAATAAAGACAAAAAATACTTATTATTGTCATATAAAAACAAAGAATTAAAAAATATGACTTACATTTTAAGAACTTGACCTGTTCTTGTAAATAATGTTAATTATAATAGAAATGCTACTGTGTCAGCGATGTAAAATTTATCAATTAGTGGAAATAAAAATTTTATTACCTATTTGCAACTCTCAAAAATACAGGGTGTCCGACTAAATTTTGACCGATTATGACCGCGAATGACTTTAAAATAAATAAAGTGATCAAGATTCGATTTTTGCAAAACCCAAAAAAATGTTTTAAATTTTTTTATCATATCCCCGCTGTTTGGTTGTGACATTTATTTAACACAAAAATGAAATCCCTGCTTTTCTGACATAGAAAATAAATTATAAAGTAAAGTAAAAAAGTTTCTACTAGATAGAACTTGTTACCGCTTTGACGATTTTTTAAGGTAAAATCTACTTTATTAATTATGTTTTTTCTTACTTTTTATGTTTTGACTGTTTTTTAATAATTTTGTTTTGTTTTTTGTAGTATTTATGTTAAGGACTTTTTGACTTTTTGTCAATTATTATTGTGCTGTTTGTACTTTTAAATTGATGAAATAAAAATTAATATTATTAAAATTATTATTATTATTATTATTATTATTATTATTAACTTTGTTATTTTGAATGAAACTCCACTTATATTTCTCTACAGTCCCTAATTTTAGTTTTTTCTCTTATGATATTTAAATGTATTATTTGACAATAAAAATAGGATCATACAAGGTTTCAGAAAAATATTTTTTAAAATACCCATTAAAAAAGTTAATGCAGCTCTAAGAACATGCCACATGAATTACATCTAAATTTATTAGTTAGAAAAATATGGCAATTTTAATATAATATTTGGGTAGTTTTTAAAATACCGCCATTAACTAGTATGTAAAGGTATTGTTTGAGCTAGAGATAATGCACTGTAAAGCAATACCGCAAAGTGGACAAAAAATAATAATGTTAACAAACCCTTTTGTAAACAATAATTTATTGCAGCAATACATATTATGCAGCTATTTGCTTTCGAAAAGGTTTGTTTATTTTATTATTACTTGTGTACTTTGCAGCATCGCTTTCAAAATGAATTTTACCTGGCTCAAACTATACTGACTTTATATTCTGGGGTTATGAAGTACTTATTAGGAGATTTAAAATGGGTGTATCACTCAATCCCCCTTTTCAATTTAAAAAATATTCCAAAATGACGCTCGGCTGTTACCTTAATATTTAGAAGTGTCATTGATATATCAAAAAAACTGCAGACGTTGGTCATAAATTATCGTTCATAGTGTCATAAAAATGTAGCGAACGGTTCAAAAGTTAGAAGAAGGGCGACGGACTTTAGGACATAACTGTATATACAATACAATTTAACACTTTTAAGTTCCATTAATTAAATGCATATTAGCTTACAAGCATTTTTTACTATAATTTCATAACTTTTAGTAGCGGGCAGTGGCGCTTGGCGCTTCTGCCTGACGCAATATATTTTTTAATTGCACTATAACTAAAATAAAACTGTTGCAAGTGTATAATTTATGGGTGATAAAAGCTCTTTTAATCTCATAAATTCATCAGAGAATTAGCATTTCTATTGATAACAAAACTTAATAATACTTAGTTTCAAAAATCGTTATATTTTTGACCAGCCTGTCTAATATTTTATCAACAACATGATCATCAGTTTTTAATCAAACATCCAAACACATTAAACCATAATTTAATTGCATTAAAAATTAATTAGCAAAAATAACAAAATACAAACTTATATCTGGAGTCAATAAATTATAATTTACTTAGGTTTTTACTTTACTTAAGGCAGTACTACCAGTGTAAGAATTAATATTCAGAAAATTAGGAAACTTAGCATTTTGGTACTTATGTATAATAAGAATAAGAACCAGTTAAATTTTTAAAGGTCCACAGAGAAAAAAAGTTATAAGCATTGTAAAATATTTGCTTTAAACATTGATCTTTATGGAATATCGCAGATTATATTTTATTTCACAAAAACTGACGTTCAGATTTTAATAGAAGATGTATCAACAAAAAGAAAAAAAATTCTGAACATTTTAGCTAATTAAAATCCAACCTTGTAATAAGCTTGTGACAAGAGTAATTAATAAATGATTGAAGAAAAATATGCTTTATGACTGACATGTGGCAACGCCATAAGGTAATGATGCGCGCGAAATTAAAAAATTATCGAATACGGCATATAGGAAAATAAAATTGATCCAATACATTCTTGGGTTAGAAGATCCAGTGAGTAATAATAAATATTCGCAATAATTACAAAACATGTTTTTACCGCATTATTCGACGATCATAATCCAATATATCAATATTTACGTTAGTTAAAAGGTTAGGTGACAAAAACTTTCCATGTTTATCCTTTAATTTATGTGCTACTTGTATGGGGTATTTCATTTAAGAGAAAAAATGGCATATTTTTTTACTTTTCCCGTATTTTTTAAATAATTCATGATAGCCAACAAAAATACAATTGCATGAAAAACAAAAGACCTACGCCATAAATGTTACGTTTTTAAATTAAACACCCTATTTATTTTTCCATTTTTGGATTTTTAATTCTAAATATTTTTTAATGAGGGTACAATAAGTCTATCTTTAACTGTTTGAAGTTTGAAGTGAGTTATTGAAGGTTAGAAAGTCACATTTTCGGCTTATATTATTTAATTAAATAGGTATGTAATTATTGTATTAAGGTTATGCAGGTGATTACCTGAGACTTAAGAGTCATTGAAATTTTTACCTATTAGTAGATTTTATACTAGTTTTTATAGTAAATTATTGTTTAGATAAAAAACTACAGACAGTAATGCTATATTACAAGTGTCAAGAAAATGCCAATATAATAAAATAAAATTTATCAATAGGTAAAAACTTCAGTGACTTCAAAATATGAGGTACCACCTGCGTTACCTGCATTTTATATTGATATACTATTTAAATAATATAAATCGAAAATGTGACTGATTAAGCGTCAATAACTAAAAAACAGTTGAAGATAGACTTATAGTACCCTTATTAAAAAACACTCAGAATTGACCACAGAATTTAAAAATGTTATAATAAAAAGGCTGTTTCATTAAAAAAAGCCACAATTATGGCGATATTTTTTTGTTTAGTATGTAATTGTTTTTTTATTATGATTTTTAAATTCCCCGAGCTAAAATACATGGCAAATTTTTGTATAACGCTATTGAAGAAAATTAAAGGATGGCTAGTAATTCGTGGGCACCCGATATATTAATTTATTGACTTACCCCACTGATCTCGATGAATTGCCAATGTTATAACCTGCGCGAAACAAAAGTTACATTTCATGGGCGAAAAACCGGTTTTTGCGCAAGCCAGTTGAGGGTAAACGCACCCGGCGACAAACTATCCGCATTATCGGAAAGCATTTGTTGACGGCGTCCTAGTTTTCTGTTCGAAGTACGGTAGCTAATGAGCGTTACGGTCAGACCGCGGACGAAGGGTACGGGGTGCCGGTGTTTGTATTTTGCCACGGCTTTTAAGTGCGCATGTTCGTCCACCCACTGCGCGTGGTCGTAAAAATCCGAAAAATGCTTCTTGCCACTGCAGATCTAAATGTTGGTTATCTATAACTTACCCCTTCTGCGCTGAACGTAAGTTCCCCCGATGTCAGTAAATCCCTCAACGGCAGTCGTGTCTGGTAACGGCAAGTGCGAGGAGTCCCGTCTGGAACCATCTCGACTTTTTCCTTTGTTTGAGGCGTGAAGAGCTAAAAACGAACACATTTCCATAACTGTTGATTACATTTAATAACCTTTAAGAAACCCCCGATATATAAATTATACAAAAAATAAATAAATCCAATTAACAAATGAACCTGACCACTCCTATTTTTAATTTAAAAATCCGTACCTTTTTTAAATGTTTATTTTATATCTTTGGACAATCCACGAGGGCTGAAAGCCTAAATACTAACGTACTGCGGGTGTCTTAAGCAAGATAAGGGGAAGTTTGTTAACACGAGACTTAAAAACTTGAAGATTTGGGGGAGAAGGAAAAACGTCCGCTGGCAGTAGGTTCCACAGTCTAGAAACTCTAGGGATAAAAGAGCGAACGAAATGGGAAGTTCGGGTCCTGTCTTATTGCACCGTATAGGGATGCATAAGTGCGTCACCACGAGTTTCTCTGTTGGGAGCTGCAAGAGGAGGTACTATACTGGATAATTCGTCAGAGCAGAAGCCGTAAAAGTATCTATAGAAGATCGATAGATCTCCCACAGCTCGACGATGGGCAAGAGAAGGAAGTCTTTGAGTAAGTAAAGGATCATTAATAAGACGAACAGCTCTTCTTTGAATGGCAACAAGAATGCTGAGGGTTGTAGGATATGCCATTCCCCAGACATGAGAACAGTATTCCAGAGAGGGTCGAATTTGGAACACATACAAAGTGTATAAATTGGAAGGAGAAAAATACTTTTTGGCTCGGAAAAGAAATCCAAGCTTTTTGAAGCCTGGCTATAGATACAATGTGTTTATGCCAGTTAAGGTTATTCTTAAATGTGACGCCCACAAGGGTTAATGTGTCCCCGCTTTGCAAAACCTGGCCACTCATAAGCAAAGGGTGAGTGTTTGATGATTTTTTCGCGACAAGGAACATATTTGTGTTTTGGATGCATTAAATTGAACGAGATTGGATGGATGTTGACCGATTTTTGGCTTTTTGTCCCTTTAGAGAAAATTTTATTGGGTTTAAGCTGCTTGTGGCTAAAGTTTAAAATGTTGCTACGACTACGTTATACAGAGTGTTAAAGAAATAAGTTTTTTTGAAATTTTGACCAAAATTAAGAGTATCTTAAAACTACAAAGTTAAGACATATTTTTACCGTATTTTAACTAAATTATTGTCTCAAGACATTTCTGCAAACCTAATACAAGATCGTTATTAAAAGAATTACGATGGGTAATTAAAAAGTATCACAGTTTTTCATTTAAATTCAGATAACTACTAAAATACGAGCCATTGTGCCAAAGTTAGATTACAACAATAAATGCACTACAGTAAAGAAAAATCCTACATATTCTTAAAAAATAAACAACAAAAAAATTTCAAGCGGTTATTAAAAAAGTATTTCATAATTGCCAATTTTTAAAGTATTTTACGGTAATTTTACTTAAAATTAAGTCAAACTCTATTAATAAGGGCCACTGTGCCTAGCTCATGCATTAAAAAAAAACTAATAAATTATATGGTTCCTAAATATTAATTAAAGCAAAATGGACAGATTTAAATTTTAAAATTGTTGTGTTTTTTAGAAACTAAAGAAAAAAATGCACACAAAAATCTAATTAATTATACAGGTTGACTGAAAAAATAATTACTTGCACCTACTTAATACACTTTTGTGATAAAAACAACACAATTTTTAAACAACCTTTATGACTAATTTCTCAATTTATTCTTTTGTTTTGTGTATTTTTGTTACTTTTCTTTGGCTCAGTGGCTTTAATTTTATCTTAAACAGAAAACCTGGCAAAAATGCAGTACTTTTCATTGCCCTCTAAAATTTCTTTGATATAATCAATTAGTATTCAAGATCGTATCACCTATTTATTTACCACTCTGTATAACCTAGTGTCGTGGGTACGCTTAAACTGTCTTAAAGTATTAACCCTTGGCAGCTTAAACCTAAAATGTTGTATTTTTGGGGAAAAAATCTGTTAACAAAAAAATCGGTTGTCTGCAAAGTCAGTTTACTGACAATAGTTGAACGTGACAACGTCGAAAGAATCATTACCTTTATCGCCGCAATTATGGCTGCTATAAACAATTGGGACCACATTCAGTTTTCACTGCACGCTCACTCAAGTAGCAGAGAAACAGATGTCGAACGCTGCCGAACACGGAGATTGTGCCTCTTTGTCGCTCGTTCCGCGCTCTCGCTTGCACTTCACAGCCTTAAATGGAACGCGCGAGGTAACGCCGCATAAGTTATGTTTTCCTGGTGCGTGCAGCCGGGTCCATCAAATTATAAGACGATGTTACGTCAAAAACGTTATGGGCTTTTAAATTTTAAAAAGAAAGCGGAGTGACTAGGTCAATTTGTTGTGCGGTTTACTTGCACCAAAGACAATTATAGAGTGAAACTATAATTGTCCTTGCTTGCACTTAAAAACTTTAGGGATTAAAATATCATAAACAAAAAAATATTATCCCTATACTGTATTAGCTTATTTTAAAGGTATGTCGACCAGCGATGCAAGCACCAACGCACTATTGGTCATCCTATTCTGAAATGTTTACATATTATCAGCATTCGCGTTAGATTCTTTTCCAGGCATTACATTGCCTG
Organism: Listronotus bonariensis; assembly: GCA_014170235.1. Lineage (NCBI taxonomy): Eukaryota > Metazoa > Arthropoda > Insecta > Coleoptera > Curculionidae > Listronotus > Listronotus bonariensis. The sequence continues at coordinate 71,327 of JACEGR010002619.1, read as the reverse complement.
TTTACATTTCTGACTGGCTGTATCTGTATAATTTATGCTTAGCCAAGGACAGTATAATTGATTACCATATTTCAGCATTATTTTCTTTTAAGAAAAGTTTGGACATATTATTTTTCGTCCTTAAAATAACTTAAACATAAGTCAGACCTATTAAAAAAAAACATTACTTTGATTTACAGAAATCAGGAAAGAAGGTAACCCTAAAGAAAAATTATTTAAATAGAATAAATTTACCTGATTTTATTAAAAGGGTCAGGTAAGTGGCTTAAGATCATTGATTGGTAACAATATTGGGCCTTCGACCTAAGCTTTAGATAAAAGTGTTAAGATTTGGAATTTTATGTTTATGAAGTTTTATTAGTAGATATATATTTAGGTTTAGGTGTTTAAAAATACTGGGTGTTAAGGTAGTGGTTGAATCATAGAAAATACACCAACACACGTCTTACAATAAATGTAAATATTTTATTTAACTCACAACATAAAGATTAATGGATTTAAGTCTTTAAATACTAGGAGATTATTTTAGAGTAAATTTCCCATTTAAAAAAAATAGTTTTTAATTGTTTTAAAGCATTTAGATGAGTTTGCCAATTTAAATTTAATTTAATTTATGCTTGGGTTATATAGTCTATATCGGTCTATATCATAGCCCACTATGCAAATTAAATTATAAAATTAAACACAGTTCAAATAAGTTTCTTAAAATATAAAATAACATAAAATACAGGGTATTCTAACATAAAATACAGGGTATTCTAACATAAATACAGGGTATTCCATGAAAAAATCATGTTTAGTTAATATCTTGAAAAATATTTATTAAAAAAATAATAATACACCACCAATCTATACTCTACGTAAAAATATCAACTAATATCAGTTTTTACTTTTATTTGAGGGTACAAGACAATTAAAATAAAAGGAGGTAAAGAAATTTAAAAAAATCGCCATGTATGTTAAAACTAAGGAAAGCCACAAAAAAATCTTTAGTCCCATCGTTCATTTTATTAAAGAACCACCTCGTATTTAAAGTTGGTAGTAACACTTCGCCAAAAACCGCAAGTCTCTATCTTTAATAATCACCAAGATACCCTGCAATTGCAACGAAATACAAACACCCAGTACACGATTATTTACCGAAACTGTTTACATAATTTAAAAACGGCAATCAATCAGCTTTGATTTGAATTTTTGTACAAATTATATTTTTAGAAACAAAATTTTTGGAAAAAATGCAGATAAAAATTATAAAAATGGTTATTAGGTAAACTATACTCTCAGGTTTCGATTTTTTTAATAAATACTATTTTTTAAGATTATTTTAGGTAGCTATGTAAAATGACTTCACTATAACAGCTTAGATAAAAACCAATAAATAATTTTTAACTTTTACCAACAATACTATGGACATTATCTACCGACCGTTTATCATTTCTACACAATTTTGACGTCAACATTTATTTAAATGTCGAAATTGCAAAATATAATGCTCCGTTATTTACAGAAATTTAACAACAATATAGCCTTTCCTCCTAGTGACAATAATTCTTAGGCAAACATAATAAAAAGTTGTAAAAAGTTAAACAGGGTGTATTTAATCTTAATCTTCAAGTAAGAAAAATTAGATCTTTGTATTTTAGCTTGAAAAATATACAAGGCCATCCAAAATAAGTGCCTATCATTGATAGTTTCGTTATTATTTGAAATACGAAAATAGTAAAATTAACAAACTGGTAGCTTTCACGCTCTTTAAGACTAAAGATTGGAAGAAACAATTGACAATCGGGATTTGAGTTGACTAGCAAAATATCACCCTGTATATTTTATCATTGTTAGAAAGAACTTTTTAACGCCTTTAAAAATAGTTCACATGTGATATATCCAATTTTTCACAAGTTTCGGTAATATGGCTATCCTCAGGAATTTTATAGTAACCTGGCATTACACCCGGTATATTGCATTTTCATTAAAAATATATTTTAAAGAGATTTAGGAAAATATCACATTTAATATGTCTATCCCTTATAGTTTTGGAGATATGGCCATTTAAATCCAAAAATTATGGTAAAGTTCCATTATATCGTAGCTCTAGAAACTTGGCCCCCGCATAACGGCGATTAGCCCCCTAAAATTATTGGACATTTAAAATACATTAGTGTGTTTCGGCAAATATAGTCTATAAACTGGGGCTTAAGCCCCCAAAAACCAAAGGCTAGTTGCGCCACTGCCGAAGATACCGTTCTTGTATAATTTTCAAACAAAGGGAAAATATGTTAGGTTTAAGCGTAAATATTAAAGTTTAGGGAGGTACAGATGCCCATTTTCTCCCTCATACGGGAGAAAAAAGTTCATTTTAATGAAGGTAGTAAAAAACATATTTTTTAGTACTTTAAGTTTCTGCTATAACTAATTTTTAGCTAGTACTCAATAATGTCAGTATATGGTAAGCTAAAATGAAGATATGCTTTAAATTAAAAATATATTATTATTAAAAATGTCTAGGCAATAGGTTCAGTGTCAGAAATAATATGGTGAACTACTATTTTTAAGATTTGAATGCCTTTATTTTCAAAATTATGAATGATAGACACATAAAATGTGGTATTTTCTTAAATTTCTTTAAAATACCTTTTTAATAATAACTCCTGAGGATGACCACATTTCCGAAACTATAAAAAATTGGATACATTACATGTGGACTGTTTTTAAAGGATTTTAAAAGATCTTTTTAATGCTGATAAAATATACAGGCTGTTCTATTTAAAAAAAAGGTTATTTTGCTTTATAACTCAAAAACTCGATTGTAAATTGTATTTTTTATTCTTTAGTTTTAAAGGGTCTGAAAAATGCTACCAGTCGCTAATTTAAACTATTTTGTATTTCAAGTAATAACGAATTTACCAATGACGGACACTGACCCTTATATAGTCAGTCAGTTGTAGGAGAAAAATGAGTCTAAATGTTTTTATTATTAAATTTAAAAGCCAAGTACTTACCTAGCATCATGTTGGGAGAATGCAAACCAAGAACCGAAATTAAAATATCCGCACCATAGACAAATAACGATCCTAACAGGAATCCCAAGGCTACAGGGGCAAAGGCATATTCTCCATTTTCACCATAAACTTTTGAATTCGTTGCACATTCTATTGCTGGATTTAGTAAGGACCAAAATGAAGCAGCTGTCATTACACCAGCAGCAAATCCAAGACTGGCATCTAACACTTTTCTCTGTAAAAGAATATATGAATTATTATTAATTTAGCTTTAAAATGTTGTGTTAATTAAGGTAGTTAGGAGGTATAGGGTTTGGTTATGATTAATTATACAGTAACATAAAAACAAATAATAGCAGGCTTTAAACTTGGCAGTTGTAACGAGGGTAAAGACACCTTCAAAATAGAGTATCATTCGACGCCTCTTTCTATTTGGTGGTAAGTCTCACCCCTGCTAGAGGGTTGCAGTTAGAGGAGCAAAAATGTTTCCCCTAAAATCAAAAGTTGTCGTGCCTGAGCGTTTTTCCTTATATAACCTGGATCGAATTAAATTAGCTTTGTCTTGTTCTTAAATAGCCACACCCTCTATATGTCGCCGCAATGATACTATGATCGTTAGTGTCATTCCAAGTCTTAAACGACAGTTAGAATGTGTCTGTCACAATCAGTTATGTAGCGAGGTGCGTGTTGCCAATGTCAAACCAATGTTGGCAAGCATCTATACCTAAAGAATTAAATTGGAGGATTTATATGTATTTCAAAACTAGTGCTGGCAACCAAAACCGTTTTTTTTTGGTTAACCGGTTTTCGGTTAACCGCGGTCTTGGCTAAAACCGAAAAAAGGTTTCTGTGTTAAACGGTTTTTGAAAATCGATTAATTGGTCGACCTTGGTTTAAATCAAAACTAAAAACCAGTTCTTTAAATATCGTTTATCGGCTTTTGCTTGATTGCGGTTTTGATCCAAAGAAAACAGACCGCCATTTTGTAAAATCGGATCTACTTAGGATGAAAGCTTTTGAAATATTTTTTTATAATTTCTGCTATACCTATACTTATTAAGTTTTAAATAAACCGACTGTAAATAAAATAAAATAAAATAAAACTTAATTAATTAGCAAGCAAATATGTGTGTTTCAAAGTAAAGGAAGAAAAAACAATTAGGGAGGTACCAAACAAACATACATTATAAAACTCCGTATTTCTTTTTAGGACTTGAATGTATATCAATAGAAGTCTCTACCTAAAATACATAGTATTTAAAAACTTTATTACAGGTATCGGGATTTTTGCGATTAAAATCGGTAACGTCGATAGGTGGTAGGCACTATATTCGCGGTCACCCGGTTGACAGATTCACTTTTTCGGTTTTAAAAACCGTTGTAAATATCTCTTTGCTACTATTCCTAAATATAGGGTTTTGTCTATATTTAATTTTGTATAGTCTATTTCATTTTCTTAAAATATCAATTTTACTAAAATATTTTTTTCAAAAGTATTTCGGCGATAAGCCAAGTATCTTTTCATTTAAAGTTTCAATTTAAATTTGTTAAATGGTGCGATAGCAAAGTATGATATATTAACTAATTTATTATTAACTTTTATAGTAATGACAAAAATTTCTGTACTAATTTGAAAATAATATGCCCTTGTATTAAATACTTTTTTTAAACACTTGAAAATAAGCACTTAGTAGCCATAATTGTATTTGTTGGATAAAATTACTTGCATTAAATTTTAAAAGTAATTTATTTAAAAAAATTAGTTAATGATAGTTTAAATAGGAGTTGTATGGTTTACAGGGTGGATCAAAACGATTAAAAAGTGCTTAAGAGTGGTGTGTCCTTATTTTAACAAAATATAAAAAAATTAAAGTTATTTTACATAAAAAGTGATGTTTGTAAATGTTTTTGTTAAGTAAATAAAAAAAGTATATCCACATTAATATTTAAGGTATATTCGCCTTATTAGAAAGCATATTTGTAAATTTCTAAAGCCCTATTTAATATCCTTGCAAAGAACTTAGCAGTTGGTTCAATTTGATAATATTTGTTTAAAAGTAAGTTCAGAGTCACTGCTGTAGAAAAATAATAAATTATAAGATTAAAAATTTGTATCATACAGGGTTATTTAAAAATTCTTCTCAAAATTTTAAAAATTCAAATAAAAATCCATGACTTGGTATTTAGGCATTAGTTTTAATTTTAAACAAGTTTTTTTAACATTTTGTTGTATTTTTAGAAATAAGGGTACATTACTCTTAAGAAATTTTGGTTTTTATGACCCACTCTGTATATCCTTTTATTATTTATCCCAAAAAGTAAGTAATTTGTTTAAAATAAACAAGTTAACACATTTTAAAGATATTTTTAACTACTACACATTTTTTTATTAAAAAAAATCGATTATGCGAAAAATAAAAGTCTTTTCTCTTGGGCAAAATTCAATTTTCTTTAAATGTTTAGCAAAGTATACCACAACAAAAAATATAATATTTAAGGGTTGCATTTTAGGTTTGTGATCGAGCAAAACTTTGTTTAAAAAAGCTTTTTTTAATTAATAATTTTTTCACAATATTCGATTAGATTTTTTGTTTTTTAAATTTAATTTATTGTCTAATGACTCTAATGTCTAATATTAAAAATAATAATAAAATTATTTTAATTAACCACCATCAAACCATAATATTAAAAAACCACCTTACAACATTAAAAATATTTAAAATTGATTTATTTTGTTCTAAGAACTAGTCACATGGAACAACACCTTATGCAAGAAATTTAAAAATCCTTGACCAAGAAATTATGGTTATGCATAAATAATTTGTGCATCATTTTACGCGTATTTAACTTCTTGACCAGTTCTTAGGCGTTAACAGTGTGACCAATCCCCTTTTTCTCTAAGGTCAAACCAAAGAAAATCTACATTTTTAGGTAATCGCTATTTAAATGTTAAAATTAAATAATATTTACGAGTGAAGCAAACCAATAATAAATGGGGACCTCCAATTCAAAACGCAGTTTTTGATAAATAATACTTTTTTAAGACTCTCACTCACTCACAGTTTGTACATTGTTTTATTATTAATGTACAAAAGTTATTTATTTAAAATACATTATATTATAAAATATACAGGGTGTCTCGTTAGTTCTGGTTATCCAAAACACATGTAAATAATCTAAGAAGCTCCTATAAACTATTTTTCGAAAGCCCCTCTTTACTGAGATATGTGCCCTTAAAGCACACCGCTCAAAATCGGTATTTCCTGAATAACTTTTGTAGTACTTGGTATAATATAGTATATTACATTACAAGTGTGGAAAATGACGTAGCACGAGGCGTTAGCCGAGTGCGACAAACCCACGAGTGTAAGAAAGTCATTTTCACACGAGTACTGTACACTATTTTTCCTACGACCACAAATTATTCACCAAAAAAAAAAAAAATTAAAGTTTTTCTGTTCAGAAAAAATAAAAAACAATTGAGAACTTTGCAACACTAGGGTGATATATACTTTTCCTCACTGCTATATTATACTGTTTTGACAATATTTTTACATCGAAAATCACCTACCTAGAAGCACTATATAACTTTTATCATTTTGGAATTTAAAAAGGCCCTCAAGGGCTTTAAAAAATATCAGTAAATAAACTTACGGGACCGGGGAGTGAAAAGGGGTGCTGGGTGGGGTAAAATTGGTAAAACGAGTTAATTAAACTGAACATCGCATGTAAAATTAAGTAAAAATAACAGTTTTTCCTCATATTTTAAGAAAAAATATAAAAAATATGAAAATTGTAAATGCATAACCTAAAGTCCTAAAAGTAAGGAAAAAACGACTACCAAACGTCAGTTACCATGCAAAATATGGAAAGCATTTGGCAACGTCGGAAGGGTCTGATTCTATTTATGAATGGATAAAAGAAAGTGGATTCATAAAGTGTGTATTAGCCTTAGGTTTAATTGGGGATTAAAAAAAAAGATATAACTAGTTGTTTGAGTACACGCAGAAAGAGAGGAAGGAATTTGATTTATAGGCTTTTTTCTCTGGCGCTTTAGGTCGAACGGTCAAGCGGCAAGGCTGCCTCTATAAAGTACGTGCTCAAAGGTAGAAGGGAGATTTTTAATTTGATCTACTTACCTGACAACACTGTGCCAGTCAGTGAAAGTTGTTTTTGTGGTTATGTCTATTTTTGTTTATGTTTTTATTTTTTCGTAAATTTTAATAAATATAAAATAAGATGATTTTCGCTAGTTTGGGTTCTACCGTTTAAGGTAAATAAAAAGTTTTTTTTACTGTCACTACAATAAATATGTCACTTGCAAAACCAATAGCAGTTTTTAGAATGACATCATAATATGTATCACACCAGTGTTGTAAAGTACTTTGCAACACTAGTGCTGTAAAGTACTTTGCAACACTAGTGTGATATAACGCATTTTCTATGCATGAAATCAGTGTGCTATTTGCTATTTTCACAAGTGGTCGTAGGAAAAAATATTTTTAATATGACAGATAATACTAAGGACTCCTTAAAATGGTACCCTTTTAGAAGCATTTCATTTATTATGGCGCTAGGGACGGACTTACCCTCACATAATAGTGCTAATTATTTTTACACCCTGTATATTAGAGAAATAGAAGTAGTAGTTTTAGATAGCTGAAACCCTTAGGTAAAAAAAAAACAGTACTCCGGTTTAATATCGATAAATTGAAGCGCTTTCGACCAAGAAAAGTTTTTGTGTTGTGGGTGTACATCTAAAAACATTAGGTTATTCTGTTGCAATTATCACTTGTAATACCACCAGTGCTAAATTTATTTTCGGAAATTTGTTATAAGGCCACGAATATTTTGAAAATTATACCAAGCCGCAGGCGAGGGAGAATTTTCTTAAAATATTCGTGGCCGAGAAAAATTCCCAGAATAATGTAAGCACGTGTGGTATTTGGTAAAAAATTTAAACAACAAGTTTGTTTTAAATAATATTCTTTTAAACCTTAATGTTTGTAACTTTGACACGAGCTTTAAAATTTTACCATAAAATAAATATTTTTAATATAAAAAATATAATTAATTTTGTAGTTACAAATATATGTGATTTTAAAGCTAATTACTGTTTATTCTTTTATATTATATATTACTTATATTACTACATTTGGTAAAAATAGTTTATTTTAATTTTTTAGACATATACCTTGCTTTCGTTCGCTCTTCACTTATGTCTACTACTAGAGTCCTATGATATTATTTTACTAACTGTAGTTGTATAAAATTATCATTTAGGGACTTAAAACCTTACATAATTTCATATTATGTTACATCTGAAATACTACAACTGGTACAAAATAACATTTTCTTTAAATTATGTATGTAAATGACAGACATGACGTTAAAACAAATTCAATGATGTCAAAAAATTTCCACTATAATTTGCTCCAGGGTACCCCAGGCTAGAGAAAAAAATTTCCTATAAATATTTGTGTTGTCATGGTAATGCAACCAAAACTACACACTTGATTGGTCAAAAACCAGTGGTTTGAAATTTTCACTTGTAATACCACTAGTGCTAAATTTATTTCCGGAAATTTTTCAAGGCCACGAATATTTTGAAAATTATCTCGAGCCGCAGGCGAGTTTAAATTTACAAAATAAACACTACAACTAGAGGATTTCCTTTTGATTTTTTTTTCTGAAAGTGACTGCTCACCAAAAATTCAACAAATTTTCGAAAGCTTAATAAAATATCTTTACCTTGTACCTCTTAGTGTAAGTTTTAAGTCTTACTTCTAAGATAAAAAAAGATGATCCTAGCTACGGCCTTGAAGATAATCTTGGATAGAAATTTAAATGTTCACATGTAGTAATTATTTAAAGGTCAATTTTTATATATTTTTTTTTAAACGAAAAACTTGTCCCGTGTAATACTAATACTAAGATGTTTATGACGTAAACCACTGTATATTATTTATATTAGTTCAATACCTATAATTTAATTCTGATTAAATAGTAATAATTTTTTACAGTTTCCCTTTTAAAATAATAGTTATTTTAAAAGCTAAAAATAAGATATATGTTGAAAATAATAATACATATTTTTAAGTGATATAGCGGTATCTCAATACATTTCGTCCACTCTGTCGTCCACTGGGTGTGCAATAAAACTTTTTATTTGTAGTTAGAAAATTTTTATTTTCCTAAAATACCCACTTGTGAAAAAGATTTAAGGATGCAAAGAAAAAAACAATTTTTTATGAGATTTTTCAAGTGGCTGTATTTTGCTTAAAAATAGTTTTACTGAAATTTAAAAAATCAACAATTTAAAGCTTAAAGTTCTAATTTAAGATCTGGTAATAAAAAAACTTTCAACGTGTACCGCGCAATCCTAATAAATTGTGAAAAGACTTTTTTTCGAAATTTTTTCGGTTTTTGTTTTTTTGGCCTAAAAACCTAGAATTTTTTTCATTTGACTACTTTATGGATTGAATTACTTGTTCATTTAGCTTTGATTTGCTTTTTATAAAGTTCGGTACGACCACTTCTCGCTAAGATATTGAACTTTAAATAGTTTTTGCATTTAATTATAGAAATAGATTTCCGTTGAAAAAATTTAAAAATGTTAATTTTCTTTTTATTAACAATCAAATACTGTAAAAAACACAAATTTGTGATTTTTTACAGTCTTTGATTGTTAATAAAAAAGTAGACAATTAACATTTTTAAATTTTTTGAACGGAAATCTATTTCTATACCTCTTAAGAATAACGTGAAAAAATCTTAAGGTTGTAGTTTAATAATAATCGGGCTTTGTATGTTAACATACAATTAAAAAAAGTTGTTAATTAACTAATGGAAAAATGGGGATAAAAACTTTTTGCTGGCGGATAATTATTTAATTTATGTATCCTAATTCTGTCAATATTTTTTTATTCTTTAATTTTCATATTTTATATGACAAAATGATTTTTTGTGTTGCCGTGTCAGAGGGACGGACCTCGCGCGGAAGTCAAACTGTCCGCTTATAGCGCTATTTTCGGGGCTCTGTAAAATTATAAATATTCAAGATACAGTTCCGGGAGGTATTTTTTGGAAATTTTTTCATCTTTTTTAAATTTTTTTAAAATTTTAAATGTCTCTTATAGTGTTTGAGATATTCAAAAAACAAACCCCTACTTTTTTTTTTATTTGTTGTTTATAACTTTTGCAATTTTTATTGGTCCCTTTCGGGTTTTTAGACTACGATGCCTAATATTTTGTCAAAAATTTAATGCCTTGTTTTTAAAAGTGCATTTGCTTCTAGCCGAGACACAAACCTAAAATCTAATCTAAATATTTCTGTAAATATGGTAAATATTTTCGACACTTTTGATCCAGATACCCATTTTTATCAGCTGATTGATTGAATTGCAACACTGCTGCTTCCTAATTTAAATTGCCAATAGGTTGTTTACAAAATAAAAGATATGGTAAGGATAAATTACTTTTTTAAAATATTTTGTAAATGTTGTTAATATAGAATACTTATTAAAGTTATTGTCTTAAATTATAAAATGGTGAATGCGCTACCTCATTTTTCCTGTACTAATAACGGAATAACTTTTAGGCTCAAATTTATGTTAGAAAATAATTTTAATTAGCACTTTTATATTTGGCAACAAATAGGATAATAACTTTAAATAAAAAAATAAATTTGAATCGGAGCTAACCTAAAATTCATTGCTATATAACTTCTTAAAACATAACATTTTTTTCCTCTGTTTTCTTACCTTCTAGGTACTAAATCTGGTATGACGTTTTTGCTGTTGCTATTGTCAATGCAACGCTTTTAAATAAAAAGGGAGAAACAGATTTATGTCTATTTATTTAATGCCAATAAATTATGTAATTGTATAAAATATTACTTCATATTTCAAAGTTTCGATCCTAAAGTAATATAGTTTTAAATATTTTAATTAAAATAAAATTAAATACCTAGGTTTTTAAGTTATCAAAAATCTTAATTAGTATTTATGTATTTTAAAAGTGCAAAACGATTACAATTAAATTATCAATAAACAATAACAAAATAATTTTTTAAAATCTAGGCAAACTGGTTACTTTTCAATTTAAAAAACATTTCATTTATAAAACACAGAAAAATAAATCCTTAAAAAATTAAAACCCACTATTGTTTGTTTACATCCGATTTTTGACAAGTGAGGTTATGTCGACTAACCTGCGATCCTCTTATCACAATAACAAGCGACGATCCACAAGCAGTAAGTCCCCATGTAAACAAAGTGCCTAAAAAGGCTTGCATCACTGGTGAGTAGCCCTGTAACATCGTTATTGTCTTTGGTTTCGATTTTTTCCTAATATTTTCAAGTCAACAAATCCGCGTACCGACACCGACTGCCATGCTAGCGCCCACTCTTGAATATATGAAACGTGTCAAGAATTGAAATTTGTCATGCGCGAAAATTATTAAACCAATTTGCGCGATCTTGAAACTAAAAACAGTAGTTAATTAACTCTATTTGTTTAATTTAGTACCAGCAATAAACTGTAACAATTGTATAGTTTTTGCAACGAATTAAATCTACTTGATCCTGAACTTGTAAAGTTAATCGACACCTTGTCGCCTTTGCAAGAACACGAAATTCTTTGCCATGGTCACCAGGAAGTAATCATGTTTAAGTCCGGTATTTTTGCTTTTTATGGATTCACTAAATCAATTAATAACGCCAAGTGAATCATGTTGTTTTTATGTAGCAATTTAAAAAATATTAGTAGGTATTTGATTATTATCTTTGGCCTTTCAACGGGTCGTTTTTAAAATTTTTAAAAGAATAATGGTGATTATTTGTATAAATGGTGAATGCGCTAGAATTTTGATGGTGAATGTCGAAAAATGATCTTTTTCTACAAGAAATTACTAAAACGAATTTTTAATAAGTTAATTATCAAAACCAGATAAAAACCTAATATACTTTTAAGGGTTAAAACAAATTTTAAAACGCTAAAATTAAAAAATGTTAAAATAATAGATCAGAATCATTAATGTACATTATGCCTTTCAATTTAAAAATTTGTTTTTTAACTATTAATTATTAGAAACCATAAAAGTTCAATGGCTTTTAATTGTTCTTAATAAAGATCATTTGTGTTTTGATTTTTTTGTCTGTTATCGATAAGCCTCTAGTAAAATAATAACTGTTTAAACTGAGATTCCGAAGTTTTACTTAAAAGACAAAAAATTACCTCCAACATATTAAAATATAATACTTGCCATGGTACATTCCCACAACTTGATTAAATTATATAAAGACTCCCACAGTTGGATGCCTTTTTTAACTTGGATAGCCAAGATGTTAAAATGTTTATTTTAATTACATGTTTTGTGTACAGTTTTTTGTTTAAAAAAAATTACAACGATTGGACCAAAATCTGAAAAATCTTTACTAAAAACATATTTTAATTGGCAAAAAATAGGTCTAATAATCAAGGTTGTCAAGAATTATGAAAATATTAAATTAAAATATTAAAATAAAATTATATATATTATATATTTTATAAATGTTTGTCTTATCGCTTGCGATTACTGGGAAACATTAAGTGTAATATATATATATATATATATATATATATATATATATATATATATATATATATATATATATATATATACATATATATATATATATATATATATATATATATATATATATATATATATATATACTTTATTTTTTTATTAATGCATATTTTAATATACTTTTTATATGCAAATATGTTTAAATTAAATGTAAGTAGTACCACAACAAGTAACGATTTATTCAACAAAAAGTTAAAAAATTATTATTGTATTATGCTATTTAAATATGTAGTTACATTAATGTTAGATTCGATAATTCATTTATTTGTCTTAAAAACATCCTTGTTATTTTTAATATTTCTATATTCTATAAAATGAGTTCTTAAACGCTTTTAAACTAAACATTTTTTACGTAATTGTAAAAAGAAACATTTTTTTCAAATTATTATTTTCACAATTTTGAATCACCCTTTACATCCTATGGTAATTTTTTTATAGCTCTTAGCATTTCCAATAAAGCAACCATTTTTATAAAGATTAAAGTTATTTGATATATTAAAAATAAATAATTTTACAGGATTATATACATTAAGTCTGTCTGTGGTCCGTGGACATACTGTATATTAATGATATAATATTTTAATCGTATGAAAACAAAAACGAAATATCGCCAATTTCTTACTTTGTCACTTTCTGAATTATACTTATGTTATAGATTATTATGTTCTTACCAGGATACACAAAACATATCAATTAAATTAACATTGGTATTTTTGAAAGCCCCACGTTGGGCGCCTTCTTTTAACTACAAGAGATTAAGTGGTAATATAGGGTCTTATTAAAGATTTTTTCTTTTAACTTTTATACCCTTCCCTTATAGATATAAACACGTGTTGAGTAAATTGTTTTTAGATTTTTTTAACCGACTTCCAAAACGAAGAGGTTCTTAATTCACCTAGTATGTTACGCCATTACTCCGGAGTTTGTAGACCGATTAATTTTTTTATTATTTGAAAGAGTGCACTTCTGCAGTGGTCCTATAAAAAAAACTAAGTCAGGATTGCAAGAGAGAAAGGTTCTATGCCTACTTTATTTATTTTTTAAAAGTCGGTTTAATTTTTTTGAAAAATGTTTGATTAAAAATTACCATTTAACAGCTTTTAGTAGTAGTTTTTCTTAAAGATATGCTCTGTATTGGTGTCACCTATGACACAAATGTCAAAATATTTTCAACTGTAATACCACCAGTGCTAAATTTATTTCCAATATTTGTTTTAAGGCCACGAATATTTTAAAAATATTTGTTGCCAAGAAAATTTTTTCGGAATAATTTAAGCACGTGTGGTATTCGGTAAGAAAATTTCACACCAAGTTTGTTTTAAATAATATTCCTTTTAATTTAATTTTGTAACTTTGACTCAAGGTTTAAAATTTTACCATTAAATGAATATTTTTCATTTAACCAATTGTTGTTGCCAATATATATGTAGTTTTAAAGCTTATCATTGTTTATTACTTTTATATTATATATTACTTATATTTCTGCAGTTGGTAAAAATAGTTTATTTTAATTTTTTTAGACCTATACCTTGCTTTCGTTCGCTCTTCACTTATGTCTACTACTTCATTTCTATACTATTATTTACTATCTGTAGTTGTATAAAACTGTCAGTTAGGGACTTAAAATATTATATAATTTCGTAATATGTTACGTCTGAAATATTACAACTGGTACAAAAGCACTATTTTCTTTAATTAAGTATGTGAATGACAGACATAACGTTAAGACAAATTCAATGATTATGTTAAAAAGAAGAAAAAAGTTTACGATAAATACTTGTGTTGTCATGGTAATCAAAGCAAAACTACACATTTGATTGCTCAAAAAACAGTGGTGTGGAATTTTCAATGTAAATATTAGTAAATTTTTTATTTTTAACTAAATTTTATCTTGACAACGGTAGCAGACTTGCCACCGAAACGTCGATTTTTAATTTGAATTTTTCGGGTTTTTGGAGGGTTTGTCTTCGTTTTTTCAAGCGACCGGCCAGTTCATAGGAGTCAATAGAACCGAAACGGTCCCATTCTTTGTAGATTGACATTTGGCGTGTATCCAACAAAATAGACCATCGAATAGTAGTTTGTCTGTCCCCTTGGAAAAACTTTTAATTAAATTGTTGTAGAAACGAATTTCTATTGTTTTAATTAATAGACACTAAAGGGCTAATAAAATATTACATAAACTACGTATCATGGTGCATGATACATACAGACCTATTTTGACTAAATTACATGTTAGTTTTTTTAGGCCCCCGTTAGCTGCCTACCAAATCATGTCTCCTAAACTTTTATTGTTTTAATTTATTTAAAATATATCATGTTAAGGAATGAGAATCTTCAGTCGTTTTCATATACATTTGTTTATGGCACAGGACAACGTTTAAGTTGATTATCTTCACTGATTATTAACTGTACTACATACTTTATTTAACATTAATAAAGTAATAGTTTTGTTTTAAGTTTTGGTAATTATAGTTTATAATATCTTTTGGCAGTCAATAAGTGTTTGAACCAAACTAGTTTTACCTGCCTTTATGGAACTATTTAATTCCACGCTGATATATTGTTTGATTGAAGCTTTCTCTCTCACCGTTTTCTTCTTTCTTGTAACGATAGATGGCGCTGCCAGCTGCAGTTAAAAGGGTTTCCGTTAGTTAGCGCCACACGTAAGATTCACGAGCACGAACTGTGTTGATTGTACAGCCATGAAAGGTCTGGGAGTATGTGATATCATAATACCGGTCAGTATCGATAACTAGAGCTTTTATGGTCCATTGGCAGACGACTAAAGCATACTTACCTGGCGTAGGGGTTACCGTGATCAAGAAGGCGGTTCCCCCAGGGTGAGGCCCTTCCATTGCACTACGGTTGGGCTGACCCCTGCGATTATCCCTAATGCGGATAACTCGGGCGCGTAATTTTGGTAGTCGGGACTGCGTACGCGCTGTCCCGGTATAATTAATTAAATATTGATCGTGATTCTTAATATCGTTTTAAGTACGCCAATGCCAATGCGCTGTCATTTCTGTGATATGGTTATAGAGAATTATTACAAAATGCCGGCCTTATTTAAATAGTGCTTGTACCCATAATTTAGAGTTATTGCAAATCAGGTTGACAGTACCATTAACCTAAAAAGATTAGTAGATTTTCTTTATTGTGTTGTGTTGTAGGGATTTGTTTAACACCAATTACAGAAATACATGTGAAAAAGCAAGGTTTTAGGTATTTTTACTTCTAAAACTTTTCGATTTTGTGATCGGCAGCCGCTCGGTTAGACGAACAGTTCCAAAGTTAAAATAGGACCAAAATAAGGCACGACCTAAAACCGACATAAATAAAGCCAGGCACTATCCTTATTAAGGGAGTCCTTATGCCACCATGCATCTGCGTTGGCTCAGATGTCAAGATAGGGCTGGTATTATTAGTACCTGGCCTTATTTCACTGTGCAATAATTCTCTATTATTCATTTATTACAATTTTTTAGCGATCCAGAGACAAGCTATTATTTTTTTACTTTTCTCCATGTGGCAGTCTTTATTTTAACTTGAAATATTATGAAATGCTCCTAAATCGCTATCGATAAGTCCCGACGTGTTATTGTTTCATGTAAATCTAATGTCTAATTGGTTCTAACCTCCGCTTGGGTCCGTGATTACGACAAGCTATTTGTTTAGTTTTTTAAAAAACCCTGGTTATTAAAATAATAATTTAAATAATTTAAGATCTAGAATATTTTACATTGTTCCTAATTTTATGAAAAAAAGATTATTTAGAAAATATTCATACATGAAAAGAAATTATAATTTAAAAAAAGTAAGCAAGTAAATAAATTTTTTGATGAGAAAAGACTAAAATTTATAAAAATATATGTTTATTAGGACACATAGTCAAACTCGTTAAATTCACGTCACTTTGTCCTTCTTCTGTATACCAGGATATTGTTACCCCACATCTTTTTTACATTTAAGGATATACTTATAAAAATTTTACAGTAGTATAACAGCACAAATTTAAATTTTTTGTCATTATTACAACCTGAAAATCAATTCCGGTTCAACCAGAAGTACCGTAAACCTTCCTGTTTTAAATTCAAGTGCTTACTTTTTTTATTTGTATTTTTAATAAAAATATTATTTCAATTATATACAGGGTGTTTGTTTAAAATGGTGACCGAAGAATATTAAAAAAATTAAGTACCGCCATGATTTTGAATTTGAATACATCTTTTTGCTAAGTTGGTTGTGAAAATAAAAGTATGATCTACATATTTTAGTTTTGGTCTTCACTTTTTATTTGGGATAGTTTTATGTATTTGTACATAGGGCGCCAAGTGATTAGGACAGTCCGCGGTTTGAAAGGCGGGGACCTTTTTTCGCTCTGGAAAAAGAAAACAAGGGGATGGCAGAGGACAGTTTTTGCCCGGCTTTAAAAAAAAATAAAGATCCGGGGCTGAAAATATGACACATGTGAGGTGTTATTGGATTTAGAAAAAAATCTAATACTAAAAGGCTTTATAAAAGTAAAAAATAAAACAGCAGTTTTAAATTTACGAATAATTTATTAAGAATTCATCGTTAACAATCGCAAATTCTTATCTCATCTTTACATAAATTTGGTATTGTCAGGATGTAAAAATATTTGTCTACAAAACGTAGGTATTATATTTACAAGCATATTATAACAAAGGGCGTTTTAAAATATTTTTGTACTTGCAAGAAGCAAAATAATTAAAGGATAATTTATGTTAAGATTTCTTGTTAATTAGTAAAATAACGTTCTGGTGCCAAAGTTTCTTAAAGGACTCTTTTATTTTTGGGTTTGCTATGCCAATGGTACTAAGAAATATTTTTATTCCCAACATTATTTTTCATTTTTATATATTTATTGACACAAACCTGTTATAACAAAAATAGGATTTAAATCATTGCTCTTATTGTTTGTTAAATCACTTTGTACCCAGTATTAAGTTAATAAAAAAGAAAGTAAGTAAATAAATTTACAGTTTAACTTTAACTTTTTAGTTTTCTATTGTCCAAAGTAAATTAAAGTATTGGATTGCTGGGTCCATTTGGTAGTTACCCCTTCATATACTTGTTTATTGTTTTAATAGTCTTAAAAATATGGCCACATAGATTTTTTAATTATAATATTATAAAGGGTGTTCCAATAACAGGGCTCGGATGTCGGTAATGAATACAATAAAATATTTATAACATACCTGCAAGTTGGTTAGGGCAGTGTTTAGCTGAACAATGTATAATTACATATTACCCATATAAAATATATGGGGACATGAGTTACTGGCCACCAAGATCATGCGATTTGACGACCCTGAATTATTTTTGGTGAAGCTATATAAAAAGTAAAGCTTACGAAAACAATCCTCAAACTATTCAACCACTGAAAGAAGAAATAAGACGAATGATTTATGACATAACTCCAGAAATTTGTTTAGAAGTAATGGAAATTACAACAAAATAATTGTGTGTCGCCAGAGAAGTCGTAGTGGTCATTTGACAGATATTGTGTTCTAATCACACTGTTCAGCTAGACAGTGCCCCAAGTATCTTTCGAAACCTCTTATTGGAACACCTTATAACTGCGAGAATAAAGCTTACTGCTTACATCAACAGTTATAATATACCTTATGAAAATTTAAAAATTATTCTTCAGATTTGGTGGTCATAATTTTAAAACTATTAAAGAAATACATCTTAAGTATGGTATTTTTCTAATGCCCTTTGAAAGTTCTTTTTAGTGATGTTTTCATATACAGATACCTTTTATTATAACTTGTACACCTGAAGAGACACCAAATCTAATTGATACGGTAACCACAGAAGTATCCCAATAAAGTAATATTTTATTTATTTTGTATATCACATTCTAGATGTTTGGAATTGTACTATTTTTATCCTGTCTTGATAAAAAAATTGTCACCTGCTCTGGTAGATGGATCTAACCAAAACTAACTGATTAAAGTTTTCTGTAATATTCCTGGCCTTAGCTTCAACGCGTTTTAATTAACCCATTACATGACTTTTAAATAAATAAGGGAAAAAACGGTCAAATTTTTTCAACTTGTTTTCTATAAATATTTTTTTTAATTATTATTATTTTTAATTTAAAATGTTTTGCAGAAATCTTATTGTGGTCATTTCCATATTTATTATATTCAAATATTTATAGTGTATTATGTGTTTTAGCTTTTTTATTTTTTAAATTATTTTAAACTGTGTGTCCGTAAAATATATATCAATCGCATGTCATGTCACCCGTTTAATATTATCTTTTGCCCATGAGGTAGATTTCCAAAAAAAAAAATAGCATATGAGACAAAGAGGAAATCAGAACTCTCTAATAAAGTTTATGTGTTGAATATTTGAGTTCTGATTGGTTGCTTTAATTTCCCTCTTATTTTATTTTTATTGTACTTGGCTCTTTAAATTCACCTTCAATTAGAAGACTTCTAGCCATATTTAATATTAACAAACAACATTTAGAATAAATGTGTGGCAACAAAAATAAGCAAATATATATTAATGGCGGATAGAAATCAAACCGATTTTTAATATTTATATAATATGAAGCATATTAAAAGTCTATTATTTAAATTTAATATCGTAAAAAATACCTCCCAATAGTAGGTTACTAAAAATAATAAATTATGATAAAAATAATATAGTAACGCTACAATTCCGGATTTTTAGGTAACTTACGTAGTTCGAAAATTTATGCACTTCTAAATATTAAAAAAATATATACATTTTTATACCTATCTACACAAATAAATTATTTATTTTAAGTGACACTTTAAAGCATATTTTTTTATTGGTGATTAGTATTTTATGTGAGTATGATAAAAAATTGCATTTTTACGTTTAATTTAATTGGACACTAAAGTAATACGTTGTATAAAATTTTAAATATTGTAGCTGCTGTTTGTTTTGTTTAATTATATCACAAAATTTTGATCACACAGGTATTTTACCTTCAAAATTGGTTAAACTGAAAATGCTTTACTTCCTGTGTGGTTCCATACCTATTTTTACTCTTTGAACGGTAAAACTATCTATGTTTTTTGTTTAATTTTTTGGAATTTGAACCTGTAAAGGTAATAACACGATTTTTAAAATGTCCTTGAGTGGTTACAGTTTGTCTGTGTTCTTGTTGTTTTTCTAAAGCCTCGTCCAGACTTGCAAAAATTCGCTAAATATTCATCCAAACTAACCAACCTCTTTGCGAGCTCCTGTGGCGCTAAAACACCAACAAGCTTTAAATCAACGCCAAATCATTCGCCAAGCCCTTAAAACGACGTGAATTCCGGCTACGTTTACGTTCGCGCTATATGTGGCGGGGTATGCGGCGTGGAGCGGCGCGGCAAATTGTTGCAAGTCTGGACGCGGCTTAAGAAGACAGTTAAGCTGATCACGGTTTACTATTAATTTTGTATTTAGAACTGACTGTACCACGGTTAATAGCAGAAAATCTAGCATCGGTCCCAATGTTTTTTTTATTTATTTATTTATTTATTTATTTATTTATTTATTTATTTATTTATTTATTTATTTATTTATTTATTTATTTATTTATTTATTTATTTATTTATTTATTTATTTATTTATTTATTTATTTATTTATTTATTTAAAAACAATATAATTATTTAGCAAAAAAACTGACAGTTATTAACAAATTAATAAGTAGTTTTAGGCTAAATTTTTACAACTGTCACAATGTCGTTTTCTAAAATTAGTTCGAAATATAGCTGGTTGACTTTAAGTTTATGATGCTAAAGCCCATAAGCAAGGAAAAAAGTGAAGAACCACCACTATTAAATCTATTGCTTAGTAGATGGAGATACTTACCGGTACCGCTATTACGGGTAAGCAAGATGCTTATTGCGGCGAGAGTGCGCCGTAAGTATACTACAATTCTAACATCTGGAAGGCGATGATTATGTACGATAAAAATAAAAATGTTAAGGGGTTATGAATTTATAACTTGATACCCGGTACGAAAATTGTTGCTATTTGCTTTCTTCTTTTGTAAACCTTAAGGATAATCAGTGTACTATTAATAAATAATTTATAACTAAAACTATGTATACATGTGTTTATGCACTACTTGTTTTGCATAGCCTTTATAGTTTTATGCCAAATATTTGCAATTATGCATTATTAGACAGCTTCATAAATAAAAAGAATAATGTCCTTTGGCACCTCGTGTTTCGTTCAAATGACGATATATTCCCTAAATATATTACAAGTAGTACAAAATACACTGCATACACAAGTAAAAAATAACATTTTAGAATAATAAATAGGCACATGCACGAAAATCTACATAAACTATATGAAATTAGGCGAAGATCGAGAAATTTAATGTCGTATGTTAAAAACCTAAAAAAATTAAAATAGAAAATGAATTTTTTCAAGATATCAGAAAAAAATACATTTCAACGTCAACTATCAAAGTACTAATTATGCTACTGACCACCAATAGGCAAGTTTTTTTTTGGTCATATACACCGATTAACCTAAAAGAAATAATCAAAAGTCCTCCCCCAAAAAAAAAAAAATTATCAACGCCAGTGAATCATGCCTCGTGTCTTAACCCTAACAATCGGACGGGAACTGGTGGGTCAACTTGGTAAGAACGTTGTATACAAAATTTGTTAAAACTGAAAATATAGTCATCAACTAGTTTATCAAGTATGCCCGACGTTGCCTAACTGATGAGAAGGGGTGCTTAATGCTTAGTTCATGTAGACGCGAAAAGCGAATTGCAAAAGCGGGTGGCCAGAAAAATTGTTTTTTTTTTCATACAACTGCAAAAATCGCCCAAATTATAGAGATATATTATTTTCCCTAGGCAGCAGCACAAACCACAAATTTCTATATTGTTTTTACTTTTGGTTTTCTTAGTTTTTTCTTTTTCATTCTAATTAATAAAGAATACAACACATTTATTTGGACCTGTAGATTTGGAGATATAGAATTGTTGCATATTAATTATTAATGTAAACAACTTAAAAGCTAATTGGTAATTTTAAATCCGCGAAATGTTTAAGAATAGAAACCGACAAGGTGCATACCTTAAATTAGTTAAAAAAGCGTCCCATGATAATAAAGAAATATAAATTTAAACAGGATTTTTATAGAATATTTAACTGATTTATTACTCCCAAAAAATAAGTATATAAATATGTCATGTCTAAAATTTGATTCATGATTCAGCAAACCATTCAAAAGTTGGGATGCTGGTCATGACTTTAGACAAGCACTGTAAATTTACGTACTTTTTCACAAGAACTTTTAACTTGACAAAGCTATTTTTTTCTACATCTTTTTTAAAACAAGATGTTCATGCATGTACTTAAAAATCCATGTAAAAGCCTTAATAATTTTAAAAGTATTTAAATATACTGAATGCAAAAGAACCAACATCATTACTATTTATGTAAGTATTTTGGGTATTAAATAAGTAGAGCTTTAAATTAACTAGGATCTTTTTTGCAAATTAAAATATAATATGTTTAATACTATTTTGAGGCACAATCTTAAATATGTATTTACACAATCATATAACCATATTATTTTACAACTATGACTAGGTATGTGCTTAAGTGTACCAAAAATGGCATATACTTAGCTAATTAAGGTTGTAATCCCAAATTTATAACTTATATGCAGCACATTCCAAATTTTAAAAAATCACCATTTGTACACTCATAATAGAATTCTAAAACATGTCATTTTTTTATTTTTAAAAGGACACCATTTTGTCTTAAAATTTACTTGTTCAAGGGTATTCACCTCCCTAACTAAATTAGTCACAGAAAAACAGATATGTCTGTAGTCACACTTTTAATATTATCTTCTTAATTTAGCATTTACCGGTTTGTAAATTTGTTTGTGTTTTTAGAGTTTATATGTCATAAAAGTAGAAAAAGCCAGGGCATCGTATTAACTGTTTCAGACGCCCTACGCTAGAATTCTCAGAGCGCCTATTTTATTTAAAAAAAGATAATAGAATAAGCAAAAAGTTTAGATCATTTCAGGCTATGCTGTAGTAACAGCCAAATAGTTTTAAATTAATTTTAATATAACAATAAAGCACACTTAAATAAAAATAAACAGACTAAAAATAAATATTACTCACCAAAAAGTAAATATATTAAATAAAAAAATTAAGTCGAATAATATCACAATATTACGGTATTTAGGTATAAAACGCTTCTGTTATTTAGTTATTAACATTTAGTAGTTTAGCGCATGTTATTAGGCGACGTTTATTATTATTATTTGTATTCTTAAAGTCGGTTTAATTTTATTTAGAAAGTGCTAATTTTTTGCTTTCTAATTTATTATTATTACGATCAAATCGGTAAACATACACTTAAATACACTACCAGTAGCTCTTTTAGTTCGGTGAAAAAGTAAATTTTACCCCATGCATGTCGATTCTAAATGCACCTCTGATATGTGAGCATATATCACCTAGAGGCAGATTTGCCGTACGAACAACGTACGACAGAGAGAAAACAATAGGTCTAGTACCTTTCTCTCTCGCAATTCTGATTTTTATTTATTTTATGAAACCACCGCGAAAGTGCACTCTTGCAAATAAAGAATGCATTTTTAAAACCGGTCCCCAATTGACGGAGTAATCGCGTAACATACACACACAAAAAAAAACATACAGGCGAATTAAGAATCTCTTTTTCTTGAAGTCGAATAAAAAGGAAGTTACACAAAAAGGTCACCGTCTTGGAACTTCTAGTTCTTTGAGGTCAAATTTCTCTGAAAACTACTAAACCGATTTTGAAAAACTAAACACCATTAACAATATAATATAAAAGTCCTTTTAAACTAGGTATGACTTTGACCTTCTTTCTCATTTGAACGGTTTTGGCGTTTGTGTTGGTAAGGTAAGGGTATAACTCTGAACAAGTAGATTTTGATGCAAAATTGTGTCCGTTAAAAAAATATTGTGTTTTAGAAAAACAAAACTAAGGTGCTTTGATAAGTTTAACGAATAAAAGAATTATACTGTTTGGCTTGTTTTAGAAAAATAAAATAAAAACATTCTTAATAAAAAATGCTATTCACAGCGCAAAGCAATATTTTAAATATAATTTTAATATATTTTCAGTGTAATGTTTTATTGTTCTTACTGTCTTTAAATAAAATTTTATTATTAGACTTCGTCGTACTGTTTTAAATAATATTTAATGTAAATTTTAGGCTGTATTTTTATTTAATTAGTTACTATTAGATATTGGGATATCGGCCAGTAAAGCAACAACAATTCATGTTAGACTGTTTTTTACATTGTCCATGGGTTAAGTTTTAGCTGAACCGGTATATTTAAATTTAAGGAATTCTTTGTATAAAATGTATAATGCTTAGGCTCAAGGTCTTATATTTAAAAAATTTTAACACCGGAAAAGAAATATTAACTATATGGTCTAATAACTGTAAAGGACAAACCCAATTTCTTGTAATGTTATTACGTTTAACATTTTTATCACATACCAATTTTATAGTACGACAACACAATTCATCTTAAAAGCAAATAAATATATTTAAAAAATAATTGTTTTACACGTAACTGTTTTTAAAATATAAAAAAAGATGTTATAAATTTGGGATTAAAGCGTATTCTTTAAATTTATTTTTACTAACTACATTAACAATATCTACAAATTATTATTATTGCACGCTATTTGTAAAAATCACCTAATATTAATTTAAATCCTTAAATAAAGAACAAACATATCTAAGTAATTAATTAAAAACTAGCATACTTGTAAGTTTACACGGGATAGTTTTTAAAATGCAGCTATTGTATAACAGGCTAATTTAGAATAAATTTTAAATTTAAAGGTTCTATAAATAAAACTTTTGACTAAAAACAAACATAATACGTATTAACAGTTTTCAATCCTTTTTCCGTACTTTTCGGTATAATTTTTTTTTTTATTAATTTTCGTAAGTAATAAAAGTAACTTCACCTTCTAGACCGCCCCAAAACCTCCCCAGGGGTGTAAATGTAACAACGAAATTACTATCTACCGCATAGTAGCAAGTAAAACTTGAACTTCTAAGTATGATAGACCTGGTAATTTTAATGAAACACCCCATATATTTTTAAGATTTAAATTCTTTAGGGTATTCCTGATATAAAACCTAATATATACCCATTACCTATCATCTTTAGTTTTAAAGAAAACGGAGTTTGAAAAGTTCAGACGGCGACACAATATCCATCAAACTGCTTATTGTGAGGTCGTTCGGAACTTTTCAAACTCCGTTTGCTCCAAAACTAAAATAGATAGGTTATGGGTATATCATAGGTTTTATATCAAGAATAACTTAAAGAATTTAAATCCTAAAAATATATAGGTTGATCCATTAAAATTACCAGGGTTATTATACCTCAAAGTTTAATTTTTACAGCACTTTCGGTTAAACAGGAAGTAGTATTATAATGGTCTCTAAAGGTAGAGTCTCTTAAAAGAACTATTTTAAGCATTTTAAATTTGTGTGATGTTTGTTTGTTTTCCCATAAAACTGCATATTGTGCTGTCGTTTAAACATTTTCAAACGTCATTTTCTCCAAAACCAAAAAAGTTAGGTTATGGATGTATTTAAGATTTTATATCAGGAATGACTTGTAGAATTTAAATCCTCAAAAATATACAGGGCGTTTCATTCAAAACATAAAAGTTTATATTTCTTCCAGTTAAACCGGAAGTAATACACAGGTGCAATTATATCTTAAATTGGCATCCGACGTCCCCAAATTTGAAAACTGTACGGTTGCACTCAAGAAAATAAATTGGTAGAGATAAATTTTGTTTGTACATTTTTCCTCCCTGGGGAGGTTTTGGGGCAGTCTAGAAGGTGACCATGAGTGGTGGGGAAAAATGAACGGTTAAAATTAATTTTTATTATCAATATATGATGCTAAATGATATCATTTAAGCACCCCAAAATATCAAGAACTAGTGAGGTCTACCCTCTTGGTCTTGACTTTTTTTGTGGTCATGTGTTATTCAAAAAATATTTAATTAACATTTACAGGTTTAAATAACTGTTACTATAAAATCAAATTTACATGCATACCCGATGTGAATGAAAATTTAAAGTTACCCACATCTCTACAAAAACGATTTTTTCGAACATGTTTACTTGGTATTCTAGATATCTATTTAAAACTGTCTGTTAAGAATAGCAATATGCGTAACGATTTACCAAAATGTATAAAGTTATAAATTTAAACTAAATAAGCCTATTGTCTAGAAATGCGGTATATTCATTAACTAATTAATTAATAAAAGCAAGGCAAGTTTTATATATTAGTTAATAATTTTTTAAGGTGCCTAATATTTAAATACTTTAAAATCTAATAGTGATAGGAGTCAAATGTCTGAAAAAA
Organism: Listronotus bonariensis; assembly: GCA_014170235.1. Taxonomy (NCBI): domain Eukaryota; kingdom Metazoa; phylum Arthropoda; class Insecta; order Coleoptera; family Curculionidae; genus Listronotus; species Listronotus bonariensis. Next base: position 45,249 of record JACEGR010002619.1, on the reverse strand, counting down.
AGAATAAGGTTAGCTCTCTGAAAATGTTATCTTTTCTTATCATTCTCTAAAATTAAATTTAACCTTGCTCCGAACAGCATTATCACAAATTGTTGCTTTCCGCGAAGCTAATTTTGAAGTGATTTGCAAGAAAATTTTTACACAACGGTTTGGACCGAAAAAGTATTTTAGGCAAACCAAAAATGGATTTTAACATAGTTTTGATAGATCCGAAAAATGGTTTTTGCATGCAATGCCTCAGCTTCGTTTTTGCTGAAAACATCCCTTGATCTAAACTAGAGAATAATCATCTCTGTAGGATCTAGGAGTTAATTTGTGCATCAATTCCGGATTTTGTCGGACTCTATCTTAAATATTAAAAGGATAAGAAGGCTTAACGTTGCTAATGTACGATTGTAGTTTACCAGATTGTTGCAGTTTTGTTGACCTAGTACAGTACAGAAACATACGAACAATGTTTTTTGTAATATTAAAGAAAACAGAACAAACAAGGATTTTAGTTAGTTAAATTACAATCTGCAGAATTTTAAGTTTAAAAAATACACATATAGTACAGTTTCATATATTTAATATATTTCGGAATCAATGCTCAAGTATTTTAGATTCAGGGATAATACGGTTGCTGCAAATAACTCGGTATCTTTCTTAACAGATCCTGATTTTTTTAGTTAAAAAAACATATAGATGGTATGACTGTAATTATTACAAAAATTTTAAAAATTTATGAAATTATCTATTTATTTAAAAGGATTGAAAGTTTAGTTTCATCTGGATATAAATTAAAACCTTGTTTTTTTTTACTATAAGGCAGCAGATTTGAAAAAAAGTAATAAAAAACTAAAATTCACCTAAAATCGCAAAACTTCTTTTTACGAATTTATTAAGTAGATGCATATACAAAGTAAGCTGCCTTTGGTAAAAACAATTTATATTTTGTTTTTAAATTTAAAAGAAAATCCATGTGAAGGTTACTAGCAATGTCGTTGTCTGCTCTACTCTAGAAGAAACTAAATTTATTGTATTTATTGGACGTTAAAGTTTATATTATAATTAACTAACCTACACCTACTTATAGATTTAAACAAATCAATCTGAAACAAAAACTGCCCAAATTACATTTTTATTAAATATAGTTGTAAAATATTACCAATCATAAAGGAATTAAAATAATTGTTTTCCTAACTTAAAATTGCAAAACATGTAATATAAATTAAAACAAAAAATTTACAAAAATAAATATATTGAAACATAGGCGAAAATATTTTTTAAACGATGAAAAGCATTTTTTTTTACTAGTTATGCGATTATTTTTCTTGTAAAAGATGAAAAAATAAACATATAAAACAAAAGTAAGCTTTTACCAGACAGGTAACAAATAAAATAATTAGAAATTTTCTAACTTTAACTAAGTAAATTCAGACATACAGGGTGTCTACAAATTCTGTTTGAATTTTTTAAGAGTGATTTTACACAAAGATGTATAAAAAAAGTTTAGTCTTGGAAGTTCTGCAATTTGTATATTTTATTTTAAATAAATAAAAACACATGGTTTTTGTATTTTAAAGTTATGTTGTATATTTTTTGTTTCTGATAGAAAAAAACTTAACTTAGTTGCACATTCTTTGACCACTCAAACAGCATGAGGTTGATATTGTATTTGTTGTTGTTCTTGCATAACTGTTATAACAAAATTTTAAAAATGTCTTCGAAATGAAAATTTTTCTTATGTTTATGTATGTTTAAAAAATATGCAATTATGTTAACTTTTTGTTCTTTAAAACTCAGCAAAATACGAAAATAAATTAAAAGTTTATTAGCTGAATTTTGCATACCTTTTTGTTAAAAATCGCCCCTTAACATACAGGAACTGAATTTACAGACACCCTAAATATCCAAAAATGTATTTGTAAAAGTTTATAATTAGACATAAACATGAAAACTTGTTATCCAATAAATCAATATTTTGACAAAAAATAAATCTGACTATGCTGGATTTTGGAGAAATCCTTATTCTGGTATTCTAAGCACACTTTGATGTATTATCGTCGGCCAGTTTGAAACATATTCGCAAAAGAATTGCAAACCCATAAAACAAAAAAAACCTTTTTATATCTACAGTACCACTTACTATACATAATGTAGAACAGTTAAATAAAACGTTCTCACAAAAATTCCATTGGTCGGATTTTTTTCACTTTTGACCCTCTTTTGTGTTAACTTATTAGACTAAGGCTTTACGCAAATGGGTCAGTAAAACAGCGACGAGAACGCAAGTTTTACAGGCATCGGCAACACGTAGGCTTATTAGCCTGTCCGATCTCAGCAATCCGCGTTTATTGGTAAACAAATGCAATACAGAACAGTTTTGTATTTTGTTTACAGTTTGTGTGATTAGGTATTAGAGTTACCTACGTCAAGAAATTTATGTACCAAAGATGGATTTGTTTAATATAAGGTTTATGGACGTCCTGTACTTTATTTTTATACTTTAAAAGAATATTTGCCAAAACATTTAACAAGAGAATATTTAATTTTTTGTTTGTAAAATAATATAAGGTATGATTCAGGCTTTTGGTAACTTGTCTTAGAGAGCTATACTATGAAACTCTTTGACCTGGTGGGATAATCCAAAGGGGTAGTTTTGCTCCGTCGCGGTCGTGTTTGGAGAACATCGACGCTCTCCGATCGACAATTGATTTCATTGGCTGAAAAATTAGTAAAAATTAACCATTAAACGCATGCTAGTCTCGATACGGTTGTCGCCACTTCCAACACGAGTATATGCGTACGTACTGTCGAAAGCTTGTCGAATCTTGGTCTCATCGCCGTTTCACCGACCCATGTGCGAAGTGCCTAAGAAGTCGCTAGATGGGTTTAAACATCGCACTAACTATCAAATCTTGTTTTATATAAGAAGCTTTACGTAACTAAATTTCTATTATTTTCAAAAACCACGTAATTGACTTTTAATAGGCATCCTTTCTGTTATCAACCCTAATCAAACCTACAAAAATTCTACTTAAACCATATCCCGACTAAACTTTCGTGTAAAAACATGATACTTCAACTGAATGTTATTTAAAATAGGACTAAGCGATTTTGATATTGGCCCCTTCCGAAGGGGTGAACTTTTGATCAGAAACCTCCTGCCTTCATTAGTAAATCGATGTCGTCATCTGAAGATGATGGGGATGTTTCTGATGGGCTCGAAACAGTTCCCATAATGGATGATCCCACTGTGCTCTGTTTTGAAAAACTGGGTTTTCTGGAACGTGTGTTCTGTTGTTGGATAATCCAGTTAATTGGACGTTTGAGTGACGAGGTTTGCAGTGGCTGACGTTCTTCAGGTATCGAGTCGCGTGTTAAGGATCTGGAAAAGTAATAATTATAATAATAAATAACTTACCATCTCGTGTATATTAATTTTTACATGTAATTTTGATATAATAAAATGCAGCTTATTTTAAAACCTTAACATGAATAATATAAAATATTTTTTGCTTAATATAGTGTTTTTGTAGATAATATCACCAACGTTAAAGTAAAAGGTGGGTTACAGTCAGTAGCTAAATAAACGATATTTATAGTGAGTCTATGTTACTGTAAAATTCAAAATAGTATGTTCCAGTACTTGGACTTCACTGTAGAAGCGGACAGTACTATATTAACTATATCTAAAGAATCGATGGTTAAGATAAAGATGCTTTAAATGAAATACATCTTTCTGTGAGCTACCCAGGAAATGTATTTATAATTTAACGAAAATAAAATAAACAATTTAATAAAATTTACCTATTTGGCATTTACAAATTACTATGCTTTTATAAAAAACTGCTGTTAAAAAAATCTGTGTAGTGTTGGTGAAAATATAGTTTATATAGTTTTAAACAGTAAGACATATCACAACTACTTGAAAACATACCGCTAAATTCAGCAAACGAGAAGTCGGTAATTTTTTTCCGTTTTGATATCTGCACAAACTTGTTTTTTTTTAATAAAGAGGAATTTAAATTCAAACCTATATAATATCTCAGTTAATAATTGTTCATGAATTAATAACCAAGATATACAGTATGCCGAAGATATACAGTAGGTATACCCACGGACGGATAATAGGACAAATAAACCAAAAATTTAAATGTCCAAGAAATTCGTGTATGGCAATTGCTTTTGCTTCTTTAAAAATAAGATTTACGTTAAAAAATTTGTTTTGTTTGTACAGGGGCTTTAAAAACTACAAAAATGTGATAATAAATCAAGACAAAACTACCTTTATTTTTAATAATTCAGCAAAATGTTAAATTAAAAGGTTTTTACAATTAAATGAGAATCCCATATCTGAAATTTCACATAAAAGAAAACAAATTTTGTTTTTAATGTCTTTTTTAAATCATGTTTTACAACTTTTTACGTTATTTACCTAGTTTTACAATTTTAAATTTAAATATATTTTATAAACTTTGACATTAGTTATTGTGTTGTAATAAAACTAGGTAAATTACGCAAAAAAGTGTAACATATGATTTAAAAAAATATGACAATTAAAACAAAATTTGGTTTATTCTATGGTAAAGTTTAGTTATGAAATCCTCATTCAATTTTAAAAACCTTTTTAGTTAGCATTTTGCTAAATTATTAAAAATCAAGATAGTTTTGCCTTGGCCCATTTTTACATTTTTGTAGTTTTTGGAGCTCTACAAAACAAAACAAATTTCTCAACGTAAATCTTGTTTTTCAAGAAGCAAAAGCAGTTGCCACACATCACTTTCTTAAACATTTAAATTTTTGGTCCATTTGTCCTATTGTAAAGTCCATCCATGACATACTGTAGATGACTTTAATCAAACCAAATATTTGGATTGGCTGTCTTAAAGATAATAATTTAAAATATAACTATAATTAAATTTTTAATTTATCCACGTATTAAGCGGTATTAAATAATGGGCCGTTTACAAACACAAAATCTCTAAAAATAAAGCTTTTGTAATATCTAATAATTTACAGTACTGCATTTTTTTAAAGCGCCGCGCCGCCCCTCTTATTTTTTAAACGGATTAATTAACAAAATAAAAACTTAGGAATACGAAATTAAAAATTTTAAGTATGGCAGCTGGGGGCCATTTCGAAAAAAAAATTAAAAAGGGGGTCTTATAGCACATCTGTTTAAAGCACCAGATGAGTACTTTATAAAGGCAATAACTCCCACCTTCTACAAAATGGTGGTTCTTTTAAAATTACGTAAATACCTAATTAAGAAGGTCATATTTTTAAAAATAATGAATTAAGATGAACCCAATGTGGTATTTTCCTAAAACATTTTTAAAGATCTTTTTAGTTGTGACACTGGAGATAATATACAGGGTAGAACAAAAACTATATATATTTTTATGATGCATGAAAAATATTGCAAGCTATTTCTTTAAATTTCAAAATTTAATAAATTTTAAATGGCAATAAATATCCTTTTTGTAAAGATAACTATACTTTGTCTTAGAGTTTTGTAAAGGTTAAAAACTGAACCGAAAGAAAATTAAATGTTTTTATATAGCAATTTTTAAGAAAAAGCATTTTTCCCATGTTAATTAAATAATGTAAAACTAAAATAAAAATAGCAACTCCGAAGAGTTAAGCTATATGACTCATGTTTGGACAGAATTTTTTTCATCAAATGGAAACATTTGACAGGGTAAAAGTAAAAGAAAGTAGAAAAAAAATTGAAGCAGCCTAATACACATGGAGAACTGGAGGTCTAATAACAAAGTTTCGGACACCTTAGAAAGGAAGTTTGAAGAAGGAACTATGCCGGTTCTTGTTTAAGGCCTCAAGTGTGTCCGAGGTACTTAAGACACTTGTTACAATTGTAAACAACAAGTTATTGAAAATTAGCCAAGAATTTTTATAATCGAGCTTATACTGTGTGTATTTTAAATAATTAAAGATTATCCTAAAAAGCAACTGAGGTATGAGCCACAGATTTGTTACTACCAAGAACGGTGCCTGTGTAGCGTCAGGGTAGCAATCCAGCTAAGCTACATTTTATGTCAGGTTTATTAATGGTTCCAAAAGTATTGAAATGTTTTGTAAATTTTTAACTACGAATGATTTAAGTTCTTTCTATTTTATGTTTTATGTATTATAATTTGTCCAAGGTTAAAATATTCTAAGTTATAATTTTGCACCCATTTAAGGGCTGCTATATTTAAAAGAAAATTGTTTTTTTATTTTAATGTATATTTGTAGTCTTTATAATTTTATTTTTTCAAAAGAGCAATATAGGTTTTATTAAAGATAATTATATTTTTGACGTAGTATTTTTCTTTATTAATTTCTCACGTTTTGCGCCGTAATTTTACATGGAAATAAATAATTTGTTAAACAATAAGAACAGGATTATTTTACAACGGTGTGCAAAAAACTAAACAACCTCTAAGGTTAGTTTGTTCTACCGTGTGCAAGTTTGGAGATCTTAAAGCTGTGGTAATAAAAATTACTTATTTACAATACCAGTCAATACCAAAGATTATATCTTACTACTTTATAAGCAAGTGAGTAATAATAATAATACAATTTTATTATGAATACGCATTGTTATTCTTATCATAGTATGTGAGTGATTTCGGGTATGATGGTTTAGATTCTTAAATAATTGCCCATAAAAGATTATCTAATAAACAAGTGAAAAATTAAGATACTTTAGCTAACATTTTAAAGAAATTATAGCGTGTAATAATAAAAAAGAGGCAATTAAAAAAATCACAATTTAGTGGAAACTTTTATTGTCCCTGGGCCTGAAATGAAATGGGCTTTATGATAAGAACACTTAATTTAACTTTTGCCAAAAATAGTAAGGGTTACAGACATTAAACCGTCATGCTCAAACACATGTTTCGAGTATTGGACTAGGCGGGTTTTATGACCGTTACCCTTACGATTTTTGGTACTGTGTTTAAAAATTGCATGTAAAACATCGTGATAAACTTTTCCGACAAAAAAAAGCCGTGTTTACCCGGTTCGACACCCAAAACATTTTGACATTGACGGACTGGGTTAAAGCGCCGCTTTCATATATAGCGGAACAAATATTCGTGGTAAAATCGTCAAAAGGAATCAAAAGTACTGGCCCAAGAACTGTTAATTATGGTTTTTAGTTTAATAAAATATGTATTTTTTTCACGACAGCTGCTGTTTTTTAATCGTAAACATAAAGTTAAAGTACTCCATTCTAGTAAACTACATAAAGTGTTAAAAAAGTAACTTTTTTAACACTTCGAAGCTTTTTTCACACTTTGAATTAGTGTTTTGTTTCAATGCCTACTACAATAACCTTAAATATCAATTTATGCAATGTAACAGTAAACGCGACATCAACTGAACCAAACGGTCAAGTTACCTTTGATTTCGTCATTATTTCTTTTAGTTCATGTGTCACTAGTTTAAAAATTTGACAGTTTGCAAAAAATTTAATAGAAATTATTGAAAATTAATAGTAATAATAAATTTTGATGACTAGGAAATTGAAAAGGAATTTATACTGTTTAAGTATTATTTCTACAAAAAGTAAGTACATACAACTTTCTAAAATTAAATAATAAATGCATAGTTATAAACAGGATAATCGTCTCCTAAAAAATAAGAAGGTTATAATTTTTTGTTGCAATATAATGGCTATGCTGCAAAAATTAAAATTAATCAGTTTAGATAAATAAAACATGTATAAAATGGTATTTTGGGAAATTTTTACAAGGTCGTGGAAAAAATATAGTATGTAACACATGCATTTAGTGTCTTTTTTTACTCATGGGATTGCTGCACTCGCCTAACGGCTCGTGCTGTCAAACTTCTCATTCGTAAAAGAAAGTATCACTTTCATATGCACTTGTTACATAAATTACTATTATAAAAAATTTTAACTTACCAAATTTTTTAGGTTTGAAAAAAATTGTAACTGATAGCTAAAAAATAAGTTATTTCTATTTTTCAGAAGCAATATGAATATGAAAATTTTAAATTTTATGAATACTTTTTAGTTTGTTGTAGTTTACAACTACAAAGAGTCAATATTCTCTAAGGTCAACGCAGAAAATCAATTTTTATGGTCTTGTTAACTGTAATATATTTTTACAGTTCTTTTCATTATTTAAATTAATTTTATCTTCCGATGATTTTTTTGGTAGATCTAAAAATAATTAAAATTATTTTTCAAAGGTTAATTTTTTTCTATGTTACCGTTTTAACTTATTATTTTATTTCTTATTAATTTGGTTAATATTCTTGTACAAAATTATTTATACAAAGTGTTTTCTGAATGCGCTAAAAAATTAAGGGCTTTTTTCTGAGCTAATTCTACACAAAAAAATATTTATTTGAACATATATCCGGAAATGCATTTTTCTTAATATACAAGAAGTTAAACCTAAAAATTTTTTTTTTTAAATTAATATCTTAAATATTTTTTATCCGACTTGGATGAAATTTGACCGTGCCATGAATAGTAAGGGGCATATTTAGCGCTTACTTAATTAGATTTATTCAGTCCAGTGGCGGCTCGTGAGGAACATAGATAAGTATTTCTTACAAAAATCTCGTACGCCAATGATTTTTGTGCAATGGTAATATTTTTAAGTAGCTTGCTTAGTTTTCAAAAAAAAAAAATCGCTAAATTGCATAATTTTGGACCATACAAGACACACAGGGCATTCCTTTTTTTAAACAGGTGTTACAATTTTTTATTAGCAATTATGTAACAGCAACAACAAATAATCGATTTGAATCAAGTTGAATGCGATCGTGAGTTCTATTGCTACGATATTCACGATTTTGGACAAGATTTTAGAAATGACAATTAAGTAGAATAGCTAATAAGTGTTGAAAAGGAATATTAGGACATAAAATAACTTTAAATATTTTAAAAATATTTTGATAGTGTTTCTCTAGTGGTTTGCGTTACTATTTTTCTATTTTTTTTAAATTAAATAAAATTAATTAAAAAAATACCACAAAAGTAAGGTTAAAAGTGTCTTTTTATTTGCTCGCTCTCTATGTCACTATATACAATAATAGAGACATAATTTTAAATATTAAGAAAAGTTAAATGCAACAAAAATAAATTATGTATAATGTTTTTTGTCAAATTTAGACTGATTTGGAACCGGTTATCTGCATCCGATAAATTTCGGACGAAGAGCACAGTATTAGGTTCAATCGGATTTGATTGTAACAATGTAGTCTCACTTATTGTTTTGGTCTCAGTTGCGTAACACCACTTAGATAAGATTAAAAATGATATTAGTATAGTTTTGACGAAATGCCTGCAAAAAAAAATAACAAGTAAATAAACTTTAAGACTAAAGATAGTTTGTCATTTTCTATCTTTAAGACAATACGAACTAACATAGAACACTAGATAGGTACTAATTTGGCTCAAATATTAGAATTTCATTAATTAACGTATTACAAATACTACAATTGCTTTATTTTCAGTTTAATTTAGGTAAAATCAATTTAAAAATAACTTCGTACTCAAAAAGAAAATAGGTTCCCCGTATGTATACCGGGTTAGTAAAAAGTACTACAACTCTTTGTTTTTAAAACTGGTAAAGCTGCATATACCAACTTTGGTATCTGCAAGATATCGGGCATTAAGAATTTAACAGACGTAACAAATCGCCTGGTGTCAGAATTCTCAATTTTGTGCGACACGTATCTTTTTGTTTATTTTTTCATTGAAATGCCCCATTTGTTATTATATATATATATATATATATATATATATATATATATATATATATATATATATATATATATATATATATATACATATATATATATATATATATATATATATATATATATATTATATTATTGCTCAGGCCAAATTTATTAAGTCTACAAATTTTTAAGATTTCAATTTTACTGTTTTTTAAGATATAACAACCACCGTATTTTAGGTAAAAGTAAAGATGCGCTTAAATATTTCTAAAACTAATTAAGCTGCGTTTACAAATTTCGGTATTTGAAAGTTTAGTTAGTTTTAGATATATTTGAGTTTTACACCACTCGAATCATTTGTGGTATTATAAATCAAATTCAATAATTATTTTGATTGCAATGAAATAAGAGTACCAACCTAACTAAGATTTCAAATTTTTAAAATTCAATATTTACCAGTTGCCGAGGTGTGACAATACCGCATATTCATTAAAATTTGGCAACGATAATAATATTACTAAATAATCAATTTGGCATGCCCAAAAACACCCAAATAACAAATTTTGTAAACACTCCTTTAGCGCTTTTTACGATATTATTTAGGCGCTAACGTACTTTTGCTAAAAGTGTAGTGTATCACCTAAGCAAATAATAGAGACATAATTTTAAATATTACGAAAAGTTAAATACAACAAAAATAAATTTATCATTTTATTTAAAAAAATAAAATGAAAAGGTATGTGCAGCGCAAAACTGAAAAATTTGGATACAGTGCCGATATCATTATCCATCATCATGTCCAAATCATTTTGGATACGAATTCTGGTTAGTTCTGGTTAGTAGCTTTAGTGGTTTTAAAGATATTTAAGAGTAACGGGACTTTTCACAAACCCAGTATGTTTTATATCTAATTATATATTTTCATTAAAATAAACTTGTTAAGCAAAATAATAAAAAAATAATTAGAAAATAAAGACCATTAGTAAAGATTGTGCAGATAAATTATAATTCGGAAGTCCAAGACATCCAACATTTATAAGAGTGCAAAGCAGTAGCAAATTTAGGAATTTTCTACCAATAATTTTACCTAAAACTGCAGAAAAAATTTCGAAAAAGCTTTCTTCTTGATATATACACTGATCAGCAAACAATAAGGGTAATTCTTAATTTATGTTTTTGGTATTTTATATTTAGAATTATACATTTTTTTAATAAATATTATATTTATATATTTTTGGATTTTTTTTTAATTTTATAATTGAGGCATTCTCCTGAATAAAGGACCATAGACAAAATGTTGGTTTTAAGAAACAGCCAAGTGAAATTTTGTAAACATATTAGAGAGAAGCGTTGTCAAATCTTTACAAAAATTTCAGGATTTATAGTTTAAAACATGACGGTTCATTTTACAAGATCTCCGGAAAAATGGCCCATTGACCAATAGACCCCTTTTAGGGGAATGCCTCAATTATCATATTTTTCGTGAGTTAATATACAGGGTGAGCCAAATTAAACTTGCACACTTTTTAACTAATACTATTTTTTTATCTGTTGGGCCTCACTTCTTTATTTTTAAAGGGCTAATAGGTAAATATGTTTTCTCTAGGTTTGCCAATTTTGGTCAAATAGATCTAGACAGCACTGGACTAACGGGACTTTTACCAAAATACTGTATCGTTGCATAAAAATCTGATTTAGCTACACTTAAACTAATACGTTTTTCTTGTAGACAAACTAAATTTAAGGATTTAGGAATTATAATTATTTTTGATAAATAATGCTCCTTATAAAGCATAAATTTCTTTCTATTTTAAAAAAGAACTTTTTTAGTGTTCCTTAAAAATTAACGTATTAGCCTAACTGTAGATATTTTTTTTGCAACGTAGTTTAATGCATTTAATGCATTATTTTGAAAAAAGTGCCGTAAGTCCAGTCCTGTTTAAATCTATTTAACCAAAATTGGCAAGCCTAGAGAAAACGTATCTACCTATTAGCCCTTTAAAAATTAAAAAGATGGGTGCAACAGATAAAACGTTTTTATTATTTAAAAAGTGTGCAAGTTTAGTTTGGCCCTTTTACTCCTCGATTGTAGCTTATGTAATACAGGGTGTCCCACGAGGAGCTGCTGCGATCGATTTCTTGAAAACTATTGGAAGTTTTTTAAAATCTGGTAACAATATAAAGTCAGTGGGGGACATACAAATAAAATATTTTGACACTTCTGCTTATACCGGAAATTAATGTCAACTACCTTATTTTCAATGAAGCACTCTAAATATTATTATTTTTAGATTCTGCGTAAGATTAAAAAAAATGTGTATGTTTTGACTTATGTTAAACTTTATGTCAAAAATGACGTTTACAAGCTATTACATAATGATCAATGTTTCCTAAACAAAGGCCTTCAATAGGTATTGAGGATAGATTCGTTGTAGAAAGACTCTTTTTAGTAGACTGAATTGATATTTTAACAATAACTAAATACAAGGTGTTTAAAAATAATTTTTAAAAGTCACATTAACAAAAATCGTAGAAGTATTTTTTTAAGGAAACCTATCTTTTAACGCTATCGTATTTCTAATAGGACGTTTGTCGGATTATATAGGATAATCAAATAAAAAAAACAACTTTTCCCAATTTAACCAACTTTCTATCTTTAATCAAATTTAATTCAATTTTCAAATACCCTTCCTACTAATTTTGGACACACTGTAGACATAAAATGTTCTCTTTATAATTTTTTTAACCAATAGAACTATTTCTATACAAATGAAATGTTAATAAAGATGTGCATTAGCGTTGAGCAATGGTATTTTAGTCATTGATGCCAGAAGTTTTTGCATACTAGTTTATCTTTAAGTGTCTGATCCTATAAATCCAGCTGCTCTATAGTTTTATTGTTTATTACATTTTAGCTTTGTTTATTAGATTTGCGATCCACTTATAATACGATCAGACGATTTCACATCTGACAAATAGCGAGAGAGAGAATTTGTGAATTATATGAGGCGCGTCAGTGACTGGGACTATTTGGCGCCTTTGACAAATAGCGAGCAGACTTTGAAAATAATTCCTATTTTCTCCAACACGTTTTAATTTCAAAATGTTAATGTATAAGCAAATATAAAAAAATATATTATTTTTTAATTTTTCGATTGTCATTAAAATGGCGACCCCAGCTTTGCGATATCTATCAAAATAAAAAAGTTATGATGTAAATAAATTTTAAGTTTCAGGTAAAGTGCCCTCTGTCGGTATTAAAAAAAACTTCTATCCTAGAATTTGCAAAGCTCAAATTGTGTTCCAAAAAATGTCAACTAGATTGGTTCAAAAATAAATGCAATATGGCGAAAAAAAAGTTAAAATTGAACTTTTTACCCGTGTAACTAGGTAACCATGAAGATTTCTACATTTGTCAAAAGACTCATATTATATATAGACATATTATTTTTCATTGCAGAATTACGTCTTAAAATTTCCTAATGCATTTTCCGAACACCCTGTATAAGGAACTTCAAATCGCAACGCAGTTTTTATTAAAACACAATTTTTAGAATACCTAACAATTTTAACTTTGCGTTTTCTATTTATAAATTTTAAAAAGTTGTTCATTTAAAATATGTTTAATTTATATGTTTATAAAGTAAAAATTTAACATATTCATAAAATTGTGTTTTATCAAAAACTGAGTTTTGATTTGGAGCTCTTCAAATATAGGACTTCAAGCGCTTTCTTGGTTACTATTTTATTAATCTAAATTAAAACAAATCCTTAACTAATAATTGTTATTATTTCTGCAATTTTTTTGCCTTTTTCATAGTTTTTTAAGTGATTCAAATAACGTGTTTTAAAAATAAATAGGTCAGTATTTTTGGTAAATAATTACGACCGATCGTCATTTGCAACTTGCAACCAAAGCCTCAGTCAACAACGACGACGAGTTTCGCAAAGTGAGTACTTAATTGGCCTTAATGTGTGTCCGTCGGACAACCAGCAGAAATAGGAAAGTAATTTATATTTAATAACAAATTATGATTTTGCATCGTATTTGAGCTAAATTTCACTGTGAGCATAAAAAAAACAAAAAGAAACTGGGTTCTATTTAACAGTTAAAAGTGTAAAAAGTTTTAAAAATGTCCATCGGACAACCAGTTTCTGGGAAACCAGTCACTTAGATATCTAAATGATCGTCCGTAAGACAATTTGATTGTACTTGAAATATGGCAATAATATAGCTTAATGATTTACAAGATTGCTAGTTTTGTTGGTAGTGACCCTACATTTTGATCCAGGGAGTTGTGGAAAATTATGTGTAGTTGTACATACGTATACATATGCAGACGTACCAAATGTAGATTCTTCTGGTTTTATCGTTTAAACTATTTAAAGTGCTCTACCCATTAGGCGAACCTATTCTTTAAATGAATAAATATTACAAAAAGAAAGTTACAAAGATATGAATATTAAACCTGGACAAAAAAATTGATTAATCCTTGAGCATAATATCATTATTACTGACATTTTAAACCGATGCAATATAGTTTTTGTTTAAGCATCCTTCTTAATCGAAGACAAACAAAGATTACTTATATTATAATTTTGCCAAAAGAGGTAGAGGTATTTATTTAATTTTTATTTTTTTTACTGATAAAATAAAAAAGTTATGTGTTATTAATTTATTAATAGTATAAAATGCCTAAATTCACCACTGGTGCGAAGACTTTAGTAGTTAGCAGAGGTAAGTATTTTCGTGCAGGAGTTATTTTTGCTGCTTGCAACATCCATTCCAACAACCATATTGCTTTGCGCTTACGTTTCCCTAAATATGATTAGTGTAGTCATAAACACACCCGCTAAGCTCAAGCATAGAGCCACGCCGAGCTTGCCGCCTCTGACCTGGTGTTTGAGGGGGAGGAGGAATTGGTCCTGGGGTTGTTGAGCTGGGAGGTTGTAGTACTCCCAAAGGATCGGTATCTCCTTCTTCTATAAGCATCGCGGAGGCGCGGCTAACAGATCCTCTACGTTCCTTTAGAGGTGTTGACTCGTTGCTGTTAGTTGGATCTGAACTAAGGCTTTCCCGACGAAATAGGCCAATGACGGATGTTTTGGGGTTTTCTAAACCACCTGAAATAAATAAAATAAAATATAGTCAAACCGACTGCCACAAATGATTTGTTTCTAAGTTTTTCCTTCAAAATACAAAAAAATTATAGGGTGTTAAAAACGTAAGTTGTCAATGTTAAAGAGACGATTCTTGGCGTAATTTTAAGACAAAAAGTTTAAAAAAAATATTTGTTTTCCAATTCTTTGTTGTAAATATACAGGGCCTCTAAAAGGTTTGTACAAAATGCTACCACAAAACATTGGTCCAAAATACAACGATCTAACGCAATTTACCTTAGTCCAAACGTTAACCTTGTGGGAGATACAGGGTGTCAAATTTTTAATTTTATGTTGATTATTTTTAATTATTTTTTAACCAAATTTGGTTTTGTTAGGTTTTTAGGGTTAGGAATCGAAAGCTGCCCATATTTTTCCCAGAAAATGTAAAGGGAGCCAACTGCAGTATTTTGCTTTTTACAAATACCTTAACTTTTGGTGACTCGGTAATATGACTTAAATAAAAAAAATCTTTTCTTTTATAATTTTAGTCTAAAAATGATATACTTGGTAAATATCGATACGAGCAACCATTTATGAGATATTTAAAATTAAACGTTTAATACCACACAAAATAAATCCCTCACGCTTTATCTTGGCCACCTGGATTTTCTCAAAGCTCTATAAAGAATGCTACACACAAATTCCTTGGGCCAAATACAACGATCTAACGAAATTTACCTTAGTCGAAAGGTTAATCGTTTGAGAGATACTGGGTGTCTAAGTAAAATTTGACACCCTGTATATTGCAAACCGGCAACCTTTCGACTAAGGTAAATTGCATTAGATCGTTGTATTTTGGCCCAAAAAAATTGAGGTAGGTTTTTATGGAACTTTGGGAAAAATCCGTGTGGTCCAGATAAAGCGTGAGGATTTATTTTGTGTGGTATAAAACGTTTAATCTAAAATATCTCATAAACCGTGGCTCGTATCGATATTTACCAATTATACCATTTTTAGACCAAAATTATTATAGGAGAAAAGAATATTTTTTTATCAAAGTCATATTATACCAAGGCCCCATAAAATTAATGGTATTAAAATACTGCAGGTGGCGCCCTCTACATTTTATGGAAAAAATATGTGCAGCTTTTGATTTCCAACCCTAAAAACCTTTTAATACCAAATTTGGTTCAAAAATTTTTAATTATAAAGAAAATATTTAAAAATAACTAAAATGAAATTAAAACTTTGACACCCTGTATCTCCAAAACGGTCAACTTTTGGACAAAGGTAAGTTGCGTTAGATCGATTTATTTTGGCCCAAGGAATTTTGGTAGCTTTTTGTACAGACCTTTAGAGACACCCTGTATAACAGTGTTCAAGTTATTAAAGAAATGTGTTTTTGGCAAATATTTAAATTGCATTATTTACACACATTTGTTGCAATTTCGCAATGTTTTTATAGCCTTAAGAGGTTAATTTAGCACCTACTTAATCACATGTAATTTTTAAGTCTAGTGGCGTCTCGAGCGGAACCTAAATTAATAATTCTAACAAAAAAATGTACTTCACTGCTTTTTGTTCAATTTTTATTTTTCCTTTAGATTAAGCCTATTAAAATACTACTTTTTTGTTTACCAATTTATTTTTTATCATGTTTTAGTAATTTCTTATTCGCAAATAAGTAAAAACAACAGCTACTGCTAAATAAAATATCTTAGATCCAGACAGTCAAATTTTATCGAGACACAGGGTATTAAACTTAAAATAAAACTAAAATTGAAAACACTTATTTTGTTTTCAATTTTAGTTTTATTTTTAAGTTTAATACCCTGTGTCTCGTTAAAGCTCCTAATATTTCTTAAGGTTCACAGTTATAATTTTTTTTTGCAAAATAATTGTTACAATAAAAATTGCGTAATTTACTTTCACTTGCTGTTTTTTAAGCTTTAGATTTACTTATTATCAAATTCTATATAATGGTAAAATATCAAAAGAAAAAAAAACAAAAAAAATAGTTATTACCTAACCCACCTAAAAGGTGGCCGACGGCGAATTGTATGCCAAATATTCTTTGTTAGATGCCCATGAGGGAAATTCGGCCTGCTGCAGAGGTCCCGAACAGTCCTCTTCATCACGTTTCCAAGGCAACATCATTTCGGTGGCAGTTGGGGTAGTCACACGCATAAGATCACCACCTAAATAAAAGATAATAATAGTAATGTAAAATGTAGGAGAAGGCGGGGTAATTTAACATTAAACTTACAATTTTTAAATGACGTAACAAAAAGTTCCGAAAATATTTTTCTAATTTACGTCTAAGAACAACGCTGCTTAAGTTTAGTTAACAAAATAAGGACACATTTTTATATATTATTTTGTTTTGCACACATAACATTGCATTATAAATTTCGTAAAAACATAAATATAATCTGGTTCACGGACAAAAAATAAATGTGCTGAAAAAATTGGGTAAGAGAATTTAGATACCATATTCAGGAACTTTCATTTATAGTCTCGGAAAATCTTAATCAAGAAAAAATGCATTTAATAAAATTATTTATTATTTATTTATTATTTTTATTACTAGCCAGAGAGATAATATGGTTATGCTGAGACACTTAGTTTTGTAAGATATAAGCTTTTGGTTTATGCTGGGTCTCGTATAAAATATATATATACATATGGGTACATATATATGTATATGTATATGTATATATATATATATATATAGTCTGTAATACTACACTTTTAAATGACAGCTGATCGTATAATAAATATTGATCGAAAAGGTTAACACAGTTTAGCCTGCACTTAAAGTTTGGAAAATAGAAACAGAGGTAAGTAAACAAATCTATTTTAGTTAAACAAGGAGCCGTCGTTATAGTTATGATACATAATGCAATAGACCTATGTTAATTAAATGTATTTAATATTTTAAGGATATAAAAGCTTTTGAAATTTCCCAATCAATCTGTCTCACTTTCCCCACTACCATTGTTAACCCGGGCCAGGTAAGGGACACTTTAAAATATATTTTTAACACAACAATTTATTATTTATTGAACAAATAAGCATTTAAAATTAAAATAAATTTTTCTTCACATCAAACAGTAATTAGAAGAACCAAAATATCTAACACATTAAAATCAGTAATAATATTGTAAATTTATTGTAAATATCCATCTTTAAAATGAAAATATAATTATTTTAATTTGGGTTAAAAATAAATATTTCTTAAAAGAAATAAAGAAGGATGAGGACGTAGTATTAAATTTTTATTATAACATCAAAAATGACCATAACCACTTTCTTTGTGTTCTTTTACAATAGAAAAATATTAAGTAAAGCCAGAAAACTAATGTATATAGGTACGAATAATTTGTTAAACGAACATTTTTGAGGAGCTCATAGATAACCCAAATTTAGGGCCGTATTCATACTCCTTTCTTAAGGCGTCCTATACCTTAAGAACGCCTTACTGCTTTTCATATTAGCGAAAGACGGAAGACGGGCGACGGACCAATCTTATCGAAGCGTATGGTATCAAATGAAACCTTTCATACGCAGAGAACAGGGAAAGTTGGCAAACTCAAAGGCTTCGTATAATTTTTTATCTCTCTGTTCGTCAAAACCGGCTTAGTGTCAAAAATAATTATTTTAATAGTCGCTTAAGGAAGCACTATGAATTTGACATTTAGATACTCAGTGGCTAGTATCATTTTTGGGATTTTTCCGGCGCATGCAGTCAACAAATTGGCATTTACGAGCATGCGTATTTAAAAGCCATAAACAGATACGATACTGGACTCTTTTCGCTCTTCAAATAGTGCAGTCACGTTTCGTAGAAAGTCCCAAAGCTTTTTGGGAAGGCGACTGAAGGAGTTGTACGGGCGTTTCTGTACTCCTGGGAATCGAGAAAAATTTACGCTAAATTGATGACTTCTTTCTTCTGGAGCTAAGCGCTGTGAGCGAAGATTTATAGAACCTGATGATTTTACGTTTTGGTGTCGAAGCACATGGGGTCCCCGTATGGTCGAGGACGTTGCGCGTTTCTTCGGGAAATCGACAGTAGTGACAGTGACGGGTTACCAGTAGATAGCAGTTCTTGGTTTGATAGCTACAATTTATGCATGTTCAGTATAGTTTATCGTTTAAGTTAATTGCTTCAAGTTTTAGATTTATGGGAATTTCGAGCTCGACTATCCAGCTTTTCCACGGACAAAGCCTGGAAAGCTTATAAGCGGAATCGCTCATATGACCGGGACGTGAGCGCTGGCGAATTGACTTAGTATCAGAGCCATAAAACCAAGACATAGACATAAATACGATACCGGCCCACCGTTCCTTACAGTTCACCGAACAGAAAAGCCAGAGAGCGTAGAAAAATTTTGCCCGTTAGTCCGTTGGGCAAGCGCGCGTCTACCTTTGCCGTAACCCGTTGTTTCGCCCATAAAACGTAACTGTCATTTTGCGCAACTTATGCAAAACCAGACAAATAAAATTGGTAAATTTTTAAAACAACAGTCCAAAACCATTTTTTTTGTTTTAACATTATATTTATAAATATAAAAAAACTAAATTTTGTGTATAGGTGGGATCATCCAGCTTTAAATTTAGGGGGTGGCCCGGAGAGGGATAATCCCCCAAAAGAAAATATCCCCAGGAAATTTGGGCTACCAGCCACTAAATAAAATTTGATGGTCAAATTGTATGTATGAATGTAATCTCAAAGTATAAAAGTTGTTTGTTTGGTTTTAAACGTGAGGAACTTTTTTTTACGGTATGATTTTTTGTAACTTTAGGATCCCCCAGGAATAATAAACTCCCCAAAAAAAAATCTGAATTTAACACTGGGATCATTCTTCTAATATCACTAAAAAATTGTTTACTTTTAATACCTTTTGTATAGTTGACATTTATTTTTTTGTTGTTTCTTAAAAATTGATTTGTCCGGTTTTGCCTCTAGGGGACTCATTTGTACTTAAAAAGAAGGGCTATATTAAGTTTTTTTTTTAGTTTTACAGAGGCCCGTAAACTCCTAATATTACCCAAGACATACATTTTAAAAATTCGTTTTTTAAGAGCGTTTTAAGTTTTCAGTACATTTTAGTTTTTATTTTTAAAAAACATAAAATGATCTTATTTTGTTTAACTGTAGCGCTTATTGCTACTTTAAGTATACATTGTTAAAAGTCATATAAAATCTTAAAAATTTATTATGGTAATTAGATAATGCTTTTTTTAATTGGTTAAAGCACAAAAATATGTATAAAATAACTGTTTTGTAATTAAAGATGAATACAAGGAAATATCATTTTATTGGAAACAAAAACAAACAATTGATTTGTCCGAACCAAAAAAAACGTCAATTTTATGTGGCGGGTTATTTGTTTAAATTAAACATTTTTTAAGACTCTTTTACATTCTACGAGAAAAAATATATAAAAATATAGCAGTACATTATTCTCTATACGAGAAAGTCGCAAGTATTGACCAAATTTAGTATCGTTGGACCTTTGCGATTCTCATCAGTATAATATTTAAATTCCTATAATTGCTAAGGAAATAAAATACTGACCGTTTACAATAAGTCCGTAATAATATAATGGTTAAAAATAAATAATTAATATAAACAAGTGCAAATAGGTTAGATAATACACATCAAAAGCATTATTAAAACATACAGGCGAATTGAGAACCTGCTACTTTTGATAAGACGGTTAAAAAAACAACAGAAATAGAAAAAGTGTGTAATGTAACTTACCATCGATGGATCCTCTGGACATTCGTTTTCCAGAATCAGAGAATATACTGTCATCTGTAACTGAAGTTAAATACAGGGTGCAGGAAGTTAGATAAAGTAGAAAAAATTAATGTAAAAATGTTTATTTAGGCTGTAACTACTATGATCTATACCTACATGAGAGTTTTCTAGATAGCTCTATATTTCCCAAGTTGTTTTTGGTTTTTACTTACTGACAGTACAATTTTTGGGCTAAAATATTGCATTGCTGATATATGTACATGGTTTTTATAGGTAGGCGTCCACTAGAGACGGACGGACGGGCCAAGCTGCCCTGCGTCTCCACTGGCTTGTAAACAAGTCGGAGTGCGTCCATTAGATGCGCGTCGCATCGGAGCAGACGGCAGAAGATTTATGTTATTTATGTGTTAAAAAGAATTTCCGCCCGTCTCTAGTGGACGCCTACCTTAAGACACTTGTATAGTGGAAGAAGTAAAAAACGAGCTTTTAAGACATTAACCAAATAATCAATGACACAAAAACATATTTAAATAAAAATATTACAAAACCAGTAGATGTGTTTTCTCTTTTGGAAAATAAGATTCCTTATTTACTATTTTTGTGTCTTTAATATTTATTTGCTTTTTTGCGGCTTATTCCTTTTTCATCATAAATTTCTAAACAGCCATTGATTAGTTGATATGGATGGCAGCCACATGTGTTGTATCTGCGGCTGTCCTAAATGAATAAAATATTCCACTTGGGAAATACAAAAAACTATAATTAATGCATGCCCTTTATAATACTACAACAAAAAGATAAACGGTATAAATTATGCCCATATTACTTTTAGAACATAATACAGAGTGTTTCCTAACTACGACGGTAGAAACTTCAAGGGGTGATCCCTTATGCTATTTTATAGAAAAAGTTTCTATAAACATATGTCTCTAGTTGCTTCGTTGCTGATATACAGGGCGTTAAAGTTTTTAAAAAGTTGGTCAGTGACGTACATTATTGGCTGTAGTGCCCACTGAGACGCCACTGTACCCAGTAACCTTTAATCTTGTTAAGGTTAAAGAAGCGACCTACTACGTCAAAAAATTGTACCACATTTAAAGCAACTTGGATTTAGAATATTACATATATTAAAACAAAAAAAAGCTCCCTTTATCTTAAAAACCAAGCAAATCCAGATATAGGTGTATAAGTCTTTTCTTATTTTCCTACAAAATATAAGGAAAAAGGGAAACGAAAGAAAAACACCCTGTATATTGAATTTTCTACCTGATTTTTAAAATTTGTAGCTATTTTATTATATTTTAAATAAGACTTATAATATTTGACTTTATACAAAATAGGCATAGGACTTATGTTTATCTTTTTGGTTTTAATAATATGTCTATTAACTTTTTATATGCTAAGCGTATACAAAAGCCATAAATCCCAATAATTTTAAATTTATTATTAATGGCTCTTAGAAATTTAAAGTGCTATTTACAAAAACCTACATTAACTGGTGGCTAAACATGCAAAAAGTAAAAAAAAAGCATTTTTTCACTTCCTAAAGATATTGAAATACCCAACGGATTACAAAGATCTCTTAATTACAACTGGCATTTCGGGAAAATGCCGTATTAAATTTTTCTTCTTATTCTATCGAACCGCTTGTCCAATATTACAAAGAAAATTTAATAATAAAACTTCAAGGTATAACTTTTCCTTAAAGTGAGAAACGTGATACCCAACGATATAAATTTTGCATTAAATTATTTAGTAAAAATAAATAAATATAATCCCCTATAATCAAAATGTAATTTTTTAATATTAGAGAGATATGGGTAGGTACTTTGGATACGTCTACGTTCGTTATTTACGTAAGGCGCTATTTAAATACCGCATACGGTATTTAGTGTTTGCTTTTAGAGATATGGAAGACGCCGTATTACGAACGGTTTATTACACCTGTCTGCGAATTTACAAAACAAAAAACAAATGATTCTTTAATGTGAATACTAAAGTTTTTCCCGTTATTTCAAACACATTATACTGTACATTTTCCCACTTTTCCAGGCGAATTTTGACTAAGACATTCTCTCAGTAAAGCCAGATCATTGTCAGCCGGGAATCTTAATCTTTTCGTTTCATTTCCACATGCAATATTTATACCAAAATAAAAAACAAGGCTTTATCAAAGATTAATAGTTTAACTTAACTCTGTGGCTCTGTTACAAAATGTAGTAATCATAGAAATAAATAATATAACCTTAAAAAATAAACAAAAAAAATATTGTGCGCATGGCAGTTCTATTCGCTATTTTAAATAGCCCACGGCGTTATCAGCCCGCAAACTACTCCATGCGGTAACGCTAACCACCGACGGTATAAAAATCAAATCGCGCATAACTTAACTGTCATAATAGCGCTTACGTTAATACCGCATGACGTTACAGCACCACCCATATCTCTCTATTGTCCTTATATGTAGATTTTGTAAACCTGTAAAATTATTTAGGCTTTTGGTAAAATCTAGTTTATTTTACTATAGACACTATACAAGATGTCTGGAAAAAGATGTCGTAAATAATAGGGGTAATAGAGTGAGCCAAAATAATGTTAGTTCTTCATGTGCTTTGTTAAAAAGTTTTGGACTTTAAAAGATAGAATAAAAAAATATCCTATTTTATTTATAAATTTTAAACAGTTGCCATATTACCAGTGATATTTGGGCAACTAGAAGTCATACTATTCCTTTTCTTACTAGCGTATGGAAAGCAGCACTCTTTCGCACGCAATTTAGTTTGGAAAGTGTCAATTTTCCGCATTAGTGCGGAAAAGTACACTATGCAGTACATGAAGGATTTTCATGTACTTCATATTTAAAAGAAAATTTTGCTTTGGTATGGTAGGATATAAGGAAGCATTGTGTTAAAAAGAATAAAATTTTAGTTTTTATGTTTTCCTAATGCTCGTAGAAAAAATCGCGTTCGTAACACGTGCCGAAAGTGCCTTTTCCGCACTTAACTGCTCCGATACGCGTTGTGCGGTCAACTGCAGTTGCGTGCGGAAAAGTGGCACTTTTAGCACTAGTTAGGAAATATACTATTTTCTATATGGTGTGACGATTTTTACATTTACTGTGAAATCATTTTTTCTTCCAAAAAGGTATACTTTATTTTAATCGATTTTTTATATACCGTTCTTCATAAAGTCGCATTTTAAAACCATATATACTAAAATTTCATGTGTAATAAAAAACCAAATTATATTAATAAAATCATTAAAAAAGTTAATACTTTTAAAACCATGTTTATGTGTAATATAAAGTTTAAAGGGCTTATAAACATTATTTTTATTAATTTTACAATGTATATATGATTTTAATAAATAAACTATTTCCTATTACATTTTAAATAGTTGGTATGTATTTTTTAAAATGTAATTTTATAAAAGACAGGACAAGATATCGATTAGAATAAAGTATTTAATTCATACAGTAAATGAGAAAAAAATTGTCACACCTTGTATAAATTCCATTTACTGAACAGCTGGTTACAGGTGGAAGAAATAGTAGTATCAGTTTATTTAGTTACCCAATTACCCTCGGTAATGTAGCAACGGATTCAAGTTATCCCTAACGTAGTGCAATAGAACTTTTTTATATGATGTACCAACCCTATTTTAGCTTACTCTGTCACCCCTATCGTTTAAGACGTTACCTTTTTGGACGCCCTGTATAAGTATATGATTTGGCAATTATACTTAACATATTTTAAAGCAAAATAGTTATTTTGAGATTATTTACAAAAAAAGGCTTGTGGTTAGTAGCCTAATGTAAGAAAGTAACTTAAAGAAAAGCAAGAAACAAAACAACTGTATACCTATGTAGTTCTAAAAAAGTGGTCCCAGATAAAGTTTTATTTACATTGTGTCTTGTGTCTAGAAAAATATTATTATTTTTTTAATATAGAAAACTTATAACAAGTACTAGTCTAAGAGCCAGTGGATGGTAGACCGTCAGTATTTTACCAAAGCTCATATTTTCCTCAATTACTCTCCTATTGCGGCGGTGGTAATCTCGACGCATAATAACCTACTTTACCTATGCCAGGGAAAAAGTCCAAAAATACGATAGGCATTTTCGAAGAAAAAAATGGCGACATTTTGTACATAATGTGCAATGATATTACTCGAATATTTTCTACGGAAGACAGAGTATAGGTGGGAGGTCATGGTTAGTTCTGGTTAGGTAAATCCTTTTTATTCCTTAATTAAACCTAAGAATATTTTTTTATTTTGCGGCTTATACATCCAAAAACACGTCCGCGAATTGTGTGGCTAAATTGGTTTAAATTCTTTCCGGTACGGGTGCAGATAGCAAGGATGTCCGCGAAAGCCTTACATAGTATATTCGCCGTTCTATCTTTCCACCTCTCGCGTGATATAAGCTTAAAAAGCCTTTTTAATCGCCCCTTCATTAGATTTAATATCAGGGGTTCTAAGCAGAATAGGTAAGCTCATGGCCATTGTGGGGGTGGTACGGAATGCCCCGTAATCCCCGTACACTACCTATCTTACATGGGGCTTCACTAAGCCGAGCGAGAGTAGCTATGACCCAACTCGGGTAAGACAGGTACCTACGTAAATTTGACCAGGTTCAGCAGTATTTTACCCCAAAGCTGCCGTTTGGATACATTGAAGACTATATTTAATGCGACCAAAAAACATTGGCGGACAATTTAGCTGGTTGTAATTTTGTGGAACACTTTTTGAAAATAAAAAGAATCAAAAAGTCTGCCACGAAATTAAAATGAGTTAAATTGTCCGCCAATATTTTTGTTGGTCGCATTATATATACTCTTGAATGTGTCCAAACGGCAACTTTGGTAAAATACTGCTAAACTTGGTCAAATTTAGGTACCTACCTGTCTTACCTGAGTGACGTTATAGCTACCCTCGCTCGGCTTAGTGAAGCCCTATCTCATGTAAGGTAGGTAGAGTTTGGGGATTCATGGGCATTCCGTACCACCTCCACAATGGCCATGAGCTACCTACTCTGCTTAGAACCCCTGACATTAAATCTGGGGAAGGGGCAATTAAAAAGGCTTTTAGACTACTCAGGGAGGTGGAAGGAAATGAAATCTTACGGCGAATATACTGTGTAAGGCTTTCGCAGTCATCTTCTGCTAAACTTAAGTTTTGAAGATCTTGCGGCCTGAGGGCTCCGATGTCATACCGAGAATCTACCACTTTCACAGAAAATAAAAAAACAAAGATCCTGGACAGAAATAAATGGACGGATCATATGAAATAAATTCTCACTCCTAAAGGACTTGTCTGGTACACAGATTGACAGAGACATGACCTAGGCTAAAATAGCAGTGGGACTGGAGCTGGTGTGTGGGGTAAAAATCCAAGGATGGAGCTAGCCTTTGCCCTTGGAGATCACTTAACAGTAGTTCAAACAGGGTGTATGCAAACTGGGCTGTGCCATGATCTGGACAAGCAATACAGAAGCAAACACCTATATATATGCTGTGACTTAAGAACCGCCCTACAACTATTGAGTAGGGTAACAATTGAGTTTAAGCCAGTTAAAGACTGTATAGAGACTCTCAATACATAAGCAGAGTCCAATACGGTCATCTGATATGGGTACCAGGACACACTGGAATCAAAGGAAACGAGGCAGCAGTTAGACTGGCGCTAGCGGGTAGCAATAACCCTAACCTGGCAGTACCCTGCCCATCGGGCATGTCCGGTGGGGCCCCTTAAGCTATGGGCCAAGGATTTGGCCAAAAGAAAGTTTAAGGAACTATGGTCATCGGAAACAAAGATAATGCATTCCAGGGCAATGCTTAAAGGTCCCTCTCAGGACCTTGCATATAGATTACTGGGCATGAGTAGAACTTAGCTAAGGACTATAACAGGCCTGGTATCTAGACACTGGTATACTAAAAAGCATCTAGCCAGATTGGGTCTGGTATCAGATAACACGGCTGGTGCGGAAATGTGGATAAAACCCCTTCTCACGTAATTATGGAATGTAGGGGTCTAGAGGGTCCACAAGAGGACATATTTGGAACCTACATAACTGAATCACTAAACCTTGCGGGACTGTACCTAGAACAAATGCTACAATTGGCGACCTGGACAAAGTTCCGATAGTTTAAAGAATATCCCTCTATAAATGGGATCTGTGTACAATGGCCTGCGGAACACATATCTTAAAAAAAAGGTAGGTAGGTATAGAAGAGGTATTGAGCAAAATATGAGCTTTGGTCACCTTGAAACAGACAATCGAGAATGTTAAAATTACATATGTACATGGTTGTAAATAAAAATCTTTTTGGACTTTTGTAAATTAAAAAAAATTGTAGAATAGCCATCCTAGATATTATTTTTTGTAAAATTTGTAAAATATTTTTCTATGCCATTTAGATTTCACGAAAAAATACAGAATGACATAATAAATATTTTGCATTTGTCTTTTACTAGAAAAAAGAAAACAAATTCAGTCCTTTCAGAATTAATCTAAACCTATTTAAAATATTGTGTGTCTGTGTGTTTAAAAAAATTTAATTTTAGGTATTTAAAAAATGTTTATGAGTGTGGGAGAGAGTGTTTTAGTTATTTTACCGTTTTTTTCTTTTACTTTAATCTGGGATCACTAATTGCTAAAAATTATTTTATGCCCTGCAGTATTTTGTTATAACCTTATAATTTGTAATTATAATACCTAACATTTTAAAAAAGAAAAAAATTAATTTTATGTTTTATGCAATTTTTAATTTTTGATCATGAATTTTTGGATTTTCTTTAATTATATTAGATTTTTATTTTAAATTAAAAACAATACCAAAATAATAAATTAAACTTAAATGGGTATATTGATTTTAATTCTGTACATCACAAATTTTAAATAGTAATTTCATGACCTATTTGACTATAATACCAACCAACCTAACTTTATACTAATTTAATTAAATTTTAAATAATATAATTTTTCAGGCGATGCCGACAAGTCGAATGAATAGTTACTATACACGTTGAACTAAGTAAAAAAGTATATTGGCCAGTAAAGCAACAGCAAAGCGGGACCGATACACAGTGCGTTGAGAGTTAGAGATTAAGGTAAAACAATCGTATCAATCTTATTGCACTGAAATGGTTCTGTTAATAATAATTAAATACAATGTACTGCTTATACCGAAACCAATACTGTAATATCATTATAGAGTTATTAAAACATATATTATACAATCAAGTTGTTAGGAAAATATTAATTTTGGCATTTGTATCCACCTATCGATGCACTGTGCAGTGTGTCAGCTTGTTCCCAAGCCGAAATTATTTATTTAACTTCTACTTGTGCGTATTCTACACGCGTTAGACCGTCTCCTTTATACGCATTGCGCGTGAACCTTTTACTTAGCTTATGCTGTATATCGAATTAATACTGCAACGCACAAAGTAAACCTAGTTTTGTGAAATTACAGGACAAGAGCGCTGGTGGTACTAAAAGTCGTACCCTGTCGTTCCCTTCTCCAAGGAAGACTTCTTTCCACAGCAGTGGGCTTTTTAGTTTTTGAACTTACTAAAGGCTTGATTTGACTATCTAAACTTTCACTTATATCGTCAGTTCCTGTGCTAGCTAAAGGACGACGTTAAAAAAGTATTGATATTAAAAAAATTATTTATAGAAGTTTCATTTTCTTGCCTCCAGCTTTCTACATATAAAAAAATATATTATAAAACACAGTCCTAATACCATTTGTCCAAACTTTTAGGAAAAATTTAAACGTTTCTTAGGGTTTTGAATCATTAATCAATATTGCGTTAAGAACCTGGAGAAGGTGTTTAATAGTTACAAAATATTAAAAAATAATAATACAAGGACAGATTATGTAGCGTATTTCTTGAATGCGCTCCCTCTCTATTATTTTGGAACGGATAAATTAAAAAAACTAAAACTTTAAGCTTTAAAATTGATACATAAATGTTATAATTTAAGAGTAAAATAGACAGATAAAAATGTCAAGATGCCTGCTGGGCATCATCTTGAAAAATACTTAAATGTAAACGGGGTCTTGTGGCCTATCAGCTCCTGACTAGTACTTTGCAACCCTAGAATATAAAATCAATATATTTACCTGCTACAAAATTGCGGTAATTTAAAAATTAGCTAAATACCTTACTTAAATTGCCATATTTGCGATGGTAATAATCTGGTATTTTCTTAACGCTTTTAATAAGATGTTTTAAACACTAATACTGGTAATACTATTCAGGGTAGGACAATAAGTATTATTTTTTTAGAAAACAACCCTGTATATTAAATCACCAATACAGATTCTAAAAGGACATCCAGAAAAATAACACATTAAAAACATCTAAGTTTATTATTTTCGGAAATATGGTATGAAGGTAATTGTTCTGTTCAGTCTTATACCTGAGACTGAGCAGTTACTGATGGATATGGAGCTTGGTTGTTAGAAGGGGTTTGTTGAGCAAAGGACTGGGACTGCGATTACGGTTGTGGAGATTGAAATTAGCTTTGTTCGCGGGTCTAGTAATGAACCGATTCTGAACCAGAACCGAACTGGTTTAGAATTGTTTTAAAGCGCATGTCTAGTTATTTATTAGTTCGGAATTTTTATTTACCGCGAACGATTTTCTATACAGCTGAGGATGTATTCTAACCTAGCCTTTTGGTTAGGATTTTTATGGTTACATTGGATACTACACAAAAAAATAAATTCAAACAAAAAGGTAAATTGTTATACTGTCGAAAGCCACACGAGGTCTCTCGGCGGAAGACGAGGGATTCCCTGCCTCCTTTCGTTTTTAACATAAGTATGTGTATTTAACTAAAGATAAAATTCAAACAACAAGAAATGGTAAAATCTTCTAATATTGTCTATATTTTTTACTTAAATCCTTATTTATTTTATTGCATACATACATTCATACGGAATACAATTAAAAATCCGTTGTTTATATACGCTCAGAATCACAAAAATATAAAAAAAATATTCAACAGGTATATTAACCCGCATAAAAAGTGGCAGAAACAAATAAACTGTAATACAACGGTTTATTTCTGTACCACAAAAACAGAAAACAGCTGACCATGTCGACAATGCGCATGAAATTCCGAACTGAACTTTTAGTTCCAACAAAAATCCCAGAACTGCTAATCAGGTTACGAACCGGTAACGAACTGATTACATTGTAACCCGCGAACACAGAACTGTTACTAAAAATTCGGGATTTTACTTACCGCGAACGCTGCTTTTTCACTGCGCATGCGAATAGTTCCAGAACCGGTTCAGAATCAAACCCGCGAACAAAGCTATTGTTAAGGAGCAGGTTGAGATTGCAGTTGACGAGATTGATATTGTTGATGAGCAGGTTGAAGAGATGGTTGATATTGAGGTTGAAATGTTTAATATTGTGGACTAGAGGTTTAATATTGCTGAGGGTTTTGCTGATTACTGACCAGCTGGTTGAACAAAAGGCTAATACTGTTGTGTTAGTTATGATTCTCCCAGGTTCCTGATATTGGTTACTAGGCTGTTAATAAGGTTATACCATAGGAAATTTTTAAAGTACTGCCATCTTTATAGCCTTAGTAGCTAAAGCTATTGACTTTAGATTCTGGAGATACAGGATGATTATAAAGTCAGTAAGGGACATACAACTAAAATATTTTGACACCTCTACCACTTCCAGTTATACCGGAAGCTGGAAGTTAATGTCAACTTTCCTATTTTAAACGGAATACATTATATACTATTTATTTTTTAGAATTTACGTAAAATCTTAAACATAATTTAGGTATAATGTTCTATACCTAAGTTATAAGTTTGTATAATAAAATTAGTGTTTTTAAATATTAATTATTTAATATTTATCTATTCTAACAATGCTTTTAAGTATGAATTAGTTTGGCTTTTAGTTGGCCTAGTGCGGCGTCACAGCCAACTACCCCGTACCTACCTGTACTTAAATGTATTGTTAGAATGAGAAATATTAAATCGTTAATATTTCGAAAACTATAAATTTTGGAAAAGACATCCTTATACAAACTTACCCTTATTTTTAATACCTAGTATTTATTAATTTAAAAATATCGATACAGTCCACTAAAAATTCTTTTTACAAGGAATCCAACCTAACTCATATTAAAAGCTTTTGTTTAGAAGAAATTGATGGTTATGTAATGGCTTGCAAACGTGTTTTTGACAGAAAATTAAAAATAAGTTAAAAACGGTTGGACTTAGGTATAGAACATTATATATAAATTATATTTAGAATTTTACGCAGAATCTGGAAAATAAATAATATATAGAGTGTTCTCATTTAAAATAAGAAAGTTGATATTAACTTCCGGTATATCCGAAAGTCGTAGAGCTGTCAAAATATTTTGGTCGTATGTCCCTCACTGACTTTATAATGTTAACAAATTTCCAAAATTTTCCAAAGCGTATTTTACGAGAAATTGATCGTGGCAGATCCCGGTGGGACACCCTGTATAATATTCATCAGGAGCTTTAAAATATCCAGATGTCACCTTGACAACAAATGCAGACCTTGGTAATAATACAATTTCCTGAAAATATACGAGAAGGTTCAGAAGTTTGAAGAGGGGTGACGGATTTTAGGACCTTACTGTATTAAAACAATAAACTTTTAAGCCTTCTGACACCTATACAGTGAGAATGTGAGGATTAAAACAAACTCATTTAAAATTCAGTGATCAGATCCTTATTTTTGACGGTGATTTTTTTTGTAGATTAATATATGCATGCAGGCTGGCGAAAAATAAGCCATGAACAATAATTTTAATTTTAACCTGTAAAAACCTATTTTGTTGGATACCTTTTAACTTCTGCAATGAATTCTAATGTTTTATGTGCCAAGTCCTATACCTAAAGCTGCGTTTAGACCTGCAACAATTCGTCAAACCTCCGTCCAAACAAACCAACCCATTTGCGCGCTCCTTTAATGCAAAAACCGACAAGTTCTGAATCACCGCGGAATCATTAATCAATTTTAGGCGAAGAACCAATTCTAAAACGGTATTTACCAATCGGTTATGTTGACGTTTAAACAATGCATTATACGTCAAAGTTGTCAACAATAATTACCGCGGTTATAATTGGTTGAACGCCTAAAATTGATGTTTCCCCAAGCGGCGCTATGTAGGGGCTAGGTGGCGCGACGAATGTATTCCAAGTCTGGACGCAGCATAAAGTCAACAGTTATCGAGAATTTTCTTTAAAAAATCGCTGTCTAAAATAAATATCGACGTGATCAATCGTTTTTTTAAAGAAAACACCAATGAATTTTAATTGATGTTTTTTCAACCCACGCGACTTTACTGTATCTTAAGCTGGACACAGACATGCGGTTCAACAAGCAACTCGGTAGATATTTGATAAATGGCGGCACGACAATACACACATGATGCGGTGTAATTGCTCGAATATTGCTCGGTATGGGAATATACGAACAATAATTGAATGGTGAAAATGAATAGTAAAACATTAATGACAGATTCTGCTGCTTTTGTAGTTATGAGTGGTGCTTATTTACAGTTGTTGAGAAGTAAGTCTAGGAGAAGACGAAGAAGGTGGTGGATGATTACACTTAACCAAAGTAGAGAAAGGTAGGTAACCTAACTTTGGCAGCAAGTTAAATCACAAAAAAATAAACACATATATTTCTATATCAAAACTCTTAATGAAGACAGTGCTTTGTCATACTATTTGGCCACCCTACAATATCCTAAAGCACGATTTTATTGGTATTTACCAATACAAATAGCAAATAGATTTACGAATATGTGTATCGACACAAAACGCAAATATTCGTCAACTTTGAAGCGGCACAAAATACCGACACTAACTGAAAAATAGCCGAGCGCGATTAATCGGCACGAGCAACCCGAACACACTAGTCGGTACTTGTCGAATTCCGATTATTTGTTAACCGCCGTTCGCCGAGTACCGCATGCCTGTGCCCGGCTTTAGATGGGGCTTAATATTCTAGTTTGTATTCTCTTTTTCCTTTTTTGTATTTTTTAATGAAAATACTAATATAAATAAATTTAAAAGCTGAAACCTGTAAATTTAAATAAATGCTAAGCTGTAGCAGTCCCACACAAGACTAAATCGGCTAAAAAAAAACGAGAAAATAAGAAAAGAAAAAAACTGAGATTGTTAAATTAATTGTCAATTGGGATTGATGTTAGAACACAGTCCGCCTAACAAAGCAAATTAACAAACAGCCAATTCAGCACACCTTCGCTTCGCCTGAAATGGTAATTTAGTTGGTGGAAAAACAATTACACAAAAAATTTCTCTGACCTTTTAAGAAAGTCAATTTGTCATTGTAAAAATCGTTTATAATACCGGAAATTTATTTAGGACCAAAGAACCTTATTTTAGGAAAACTAAGGGGAATTTTTATTTATAAGCCTGAATTGATGTCAGCAGTGTGTATAATACAATATTTTAAATAGAGGAGAAGGTTGTAATGTGGTATTACGGCCCCCTTTGGATATTTATTATTAAAAATCACACGATCTAGTAAAACTTTTTTTTTTAAAGAAAACATCAATATGATAGTTTTAAAATAATAACAAAAAATTTGAGATAAAGCAGCACACCGCTTGCTTTACGAACCAGTTTAAATCTGCACTCGCCAAAATTTTGTTGTTATGCTGCAATTAATTTAGTAATTTAATTAAAATGAATTCATAGCTGCAGAAAGCTGAACATTGTGTTTAATTAAGGTTTTTCTACAGGACTTTTAAGGTTCGTATTTAGAATATTCGATGTTTAATAGTATTTATTGAGAATGGATATAGATTTTACTATATTGGTAATTTGGCCTTCTTGACGAAAATGTCCGTTACTAGTACCTGAAAACTAAGACTCATTTTTATATTTTGTGACACCAGTTATTCTAAAAGAGTGGATTCAGTGTCAAAGTTGTAACTTATGGGCTCATACCGACTGTGCAGGTCCTGAAGGCGAATATTATAGCTGATATTTTTGTCGTTAACTTAAATACATGTAATTTGGCCCCCAGGGTGCCATACAACAAGTTAGGGTATTGGTAAATTAGCGTTTTTTTAAGGATACATATTTTTATTTATCCGTTGCATTTTTTTATTTCATAGTAAATAATATTTCAGATCAGCTATTTTAAAGGTATATCTGCCAATAATGCAATAACAAAACCAGCACTGTCAGTCACCCAATTCGAAATGTTTACATGTTGGTATTCGTGTTAGACTGTCTCTTTTCCACGCATTGCCTATTTGTATAATTAACTGCCTGATTCTGTATAGGCAAATAAATACAAAAAACCGGCGATGTATTATCCAGATTTGTATTCCTTTTGGAATTTACACTAGACCTCAAAAATGAAAGGGGGGTCACATTACCATCTTCTACTCTATCCATTTAATTTTTTTTTGTATATTTTATTTGGCCAGTGATTTATAAAGTAAGGAAAAATAAGTTTCCTTTTTTACTATTGTAACAAGCAAGCACCATAAATCTAGAGCAACATAGTGAGTATTCTTCCTTATGGCCTTCACGTTTTTCCAGCCAGTGATTTATAAAGTAAGGTAAAATAAGTTTCCTTTTTTACTATTATAACAAGCAAGCACCATAAATCTAGAGCAACATAGTGAGTATTCTTCCTTATGGCCTTCACTTTTTTCGGATCTATGACCCATAGAAGAGGTACAGGAAATGGTAGGGAGAAGCCTTAGTAGAGTTTCTAAACAACCACATACTATGGCAGAGTTAGGCCTCGGGCACGATACTAAGCGTAAGCGGCCATCGTAGAACGAAAAATGTGAAAGCGCTGATGTCTTTGATCTTTATGCGAGAATAAAAGAACTTTTTTGTTAAATCAGCCGGCTGCAAATTTTCCTGAGCGAAAAAGCCCTGCTGCTGGCTGCAGCTGGCCGCTCGAAACGAACAAATATTATCCGCGGAGCGACCTTAGGGCATGAAATAAAATTTATGTTGCGTAAGACGCAATTCCCTAAGAAGACATTACTAAATTTTTAAGAATGTGTCGTGTGTTGTTTTAAGGGTTAAGTTTGATACACCATTTTTAGAAATTGCAATCTTTATAATACGTAATATATTTTTTCTGTCTGGACCATGTTCATAATTAATTATGAATTAATTTATAAACACTTCAGATTTTTAAAGTGGTTTTAAAAGTAAACTCTATCTGGTTTTTTTCTCATTAACGATTAAACTTTATTTAAAGACAAAGCTGTATTTAAATTTATTTGATACGTATTTTTAGTACTTTCATATCAAGAAGCTTTAAAAGGTCTAATTAAAAGTAAAGGGAACTTTTTAGTAATTCACAAAGCCAAGCTGTTGGCAAAATATAACAATATTAAATACAGCAAAATTATACCTTAAATTGTAATTGTTTCAAGTGGTCTAATTTAGATTGATTGTCAGTCAAGCAAAGCTTAATTGGTATAATGCACTTAAATTTTGGTGTGAAATTATTGGAAAAGTTTACTTATTGTAAGTATTGTTACAATCGACATTAAGTGACCTGTAAAAGTAACCCAAAAAAGCAAAAAACACTTATGTAGATGACAGCTTTATGACGGGATCAAACGATTTAGAAAATAATACAATGTTAACTGACAATACGTTTTATTGTCATGCAAAAATTGGACTTTAAATTATTAGTAATAATTTAAGTCATTAGAAATATTGCTAATATTTATAAATAATGTCATTAAATCCCGCAAAATGTAACAGATTTAACAATCCAAAATTTTGTTTATCTCTGTAAATGAGACACAGAAGATAATAAGCAAATTAATAAATTCAAAAAGTTAAGAAGTTGTAAGGTTTGAACTTCAAAATCAATTAGGAATAATTAGGTACTTCTTTTAACTTTCCCAGTTATAAACTTACTTATACGGTGTGGACCAAAATAAACTTGCACACTTTTTAACTGATAATACCTGTTGCGTCCATTTTTTAATTTTTGAGGGGCTAATAGGTAGATATGTTTCCTCTAGGTTTGTCAATTTTGATCAAATAGCTTTAAACAGGCCTGGACTTACGGGACTTTGTCCAAAATGATTTGAATGATGAAAATATTTACAATTCGGCTAATATATTAATTTTTAATTAATTTACTGTTAAGTTTGGTCATCATTCAACTTAGTAAAAAGTTATTTTTTTATAATTTTAAGAAATGCATGCTTTATGGAAAGCATTATTTATCAAAAATAATTATATTTTCTAAATCCCTAAATTTGCTTTTCCTGAATCATTTTCCATAGTTTGTCTACAAATAAAAAACGTATTAGCTTAATTGTAACTAAATCAGATTTCTTTTGCAACAGTATTTTAAAAAAGTCCAGTCCTGCCTAAATCTTTTTGACCAAAATTGGTAAACCTAGAGAAAACATATCTACCTATTACCCCTTTTAAAATAAAAAAGATAGGCGCAACAGATAAAAAGTTATTATTAGTTAAATAGTGTGCAAGTTTAATTTAGCCCACCCTGTACATTATAACTAACGGCATCTAAGATTTCACCGTTATTTTAAATTAATTAATTTAAAAATGTCATGCCTGTATGTGCATTGGCACAATAAATTTTATTTTTTTGGTAGTTGTGTTCTTGGTTCCTGGGCATGGACCTTGTCAAATTAATATCGTTTACTGACGTTTTGTCATCAATTGCACGAGGAATCTGGACACCGATTTCATTCACTGTTTTAATCTTATAGATTCCTAAAGATGTCTCGTTCAATCGATGGAGAAACGTTGGTAAGCGATTCCCTTATAAAAATATTTTTAAAGTTCTGAAATTAAAAAATATGTATATACAAGGTGGACCAAATTCAACTTGCACACTTTTTAACTAATAATGACTTTTTATCTGCTGCGCCTATCTTTTTTATTGTGGATATGCTTTCTCTAGGTTGGCCAATTTGGGTCAAATAGATTTAGACAGGACTGGACGTACGGGATTTTTTCCAAAATACTGTATTTTACCTAGTTGCAAAAGAAATCTTATTTAGCTACAATTAAGCTAATACTTTTTTCTTATATATACAAACTTTGGGAAATAATTTAGTAAAAGAGAATCTGTCAAAAATTTAGGGATTTAGAAATTAAAATTATTATTGATAAATATTGCTATCCATAAAGCATGCTTTTTCCTCGACTAAAATATAACTTTTTGTTAGTGTGTTAAAAATCAAAAATGTAAGGTTACCATGGTTACTGAGTTGGATAATGACTTAACAGTAAATTATTTAAAAATAAACGTATTAGCCTAATTGTAGATAAAATTTAATTTTTGCAACGAAGTAAAATGCATCATTTTGGAAAAAGCTCCGTAAGTCTAGTCTAGTCCTGTTTAAATGTATTTGATCAAAATTGGCAAACCTAGAAAAACATATCTACCTATTAGCCCCTTAAAAATGAAAAAGATGGGCGCAACAGATAAAAAGGTATTGTTAGTTAAAAAGTGTGCAAGTTTAATTTGGCCCACACTGTATATAACTTTTTTAGAGTTAGTCAGACTTTTTCGAAAAAATTCCCAATAAGTGTTTTAATTTGACGCGGTCCAAACCCAAAAACCAAGACTCTTCAATAGACTTAGGCCGTGAGAGCTTCCGTTCTATGCTAATATTATCTGTTGTTTTAACATTATTCCACCAACTTAATTATTTTCGTTGTCCATAAATAATCAAACTGGTAATTAAGAAATAATACAATTTTCATAACAAAAATACACTGACATATAAAAAACGACACACAAACTTACGGGATGATTTTGCAGTAAATGTAATTGGACTATCCCATTCTTCCTTATTGGACTTTGGATCGGTATCGGCATCCTCGTTTAGCACTTCACTTATGTAATCTAAAGAAAATTGGAAATATATTAGACTTTTAGCTCACGGTAAAATGAAACTAGTTATACCCAGTATGCTCTGTTACAGAACGAATAGTAACTATACGCTTGTAAGTTATTCCCAAATTTCACAAATAAGCTGTGTGGTTTTCTTAAACAAATTTATTTGTTGCTTTAAGACTTCAGAGTTACAGGGTAGTAAAATCTTTGAAAACAAATGGTTTTCCTAGATATGTATCTTAAAGTAGGCACACCTTTTTTAGGCAGGATTTTTATTTTAACCAATAGGGCCCGTAGCTAAATGTAGGCTAGATAAAAAAAAATATGTACAGGGTTGTCATTTATATTTTGCCATCGACTTTAAACTTTTACCAAAAAGGATGGAAAAACAATTTCCTAATAAAAGGGTCATACTTTTTCATATTTTATTTTTAAGCATAAAAAAAGAAAGACACGAACATCAAATACTCATTAAACATGAAAAGTAAACATTTTTTAAACGGGACACCCTGTATATTATAACATCATAAAAAAGTTCTTTTAAATAGCTTTACAAAATTACCATATTTAGTATAACTTGGGTTTTTGATGTTCATTTCTTTCTTTTTTAGGCTCTAAAGATAAATAGATAAAAAAGTACAAAACTTTAATACAGAACCTTATTTTCTACCCTTCTTGGTGATAGTAAAAAGTGAGTGGCAAAATTGAAAACCCTCCATGTACGTCTTTGTTTTGTCTTAACATAACAACTTTTTAGAGAAACACAAAATCTTGCATGAAAGACATTATAAGTTTCGTCACAAGAGATCTATAGCAGATCTTTTCTTCGTATCACACAACTAGAAGGAACCTCTTGAGTTTCTAGGTAAATCCCAGATCGTTGCTTGCCACTTTTTACAAAGTTAATGTTGAAGTGGCTCAGGGCTTAGTACTGAAACCAATCTTGTTTTTTTTCTTCTTCACATCAACCACCTTCTCTAATCCACACTCAAGTCCATTCATAGTTTCGCTGACGATAGTACCCTTTACTCCAGTTTTTAGAATCCTAAACCCATCTCCAAGCCTGACTTTGATGAAAAACGCAGGGCAATGCAGATATTTCTTTAACAGAACCTTAATTTATTATTGGATTGGAGTGCCACGACAAAAAGGACTCTCTATACCGGTAAATAATCAGCTTATAGTTAATATTTACTATTTAAAAGAACATTCTGGTAACGATTGGTCCGTTTTTTCCTAAGGTGATCTAATAGTCTATAAACATTTTCCTTATTTTAATATCTGCTAATAGGTGTTTTTGCATTTTGCCAAATATTATTGTACATTTTAGTTTATTTGATAGGAATAAATTTATATAGCAGAAAATTAAAATAATTGAAGCAAGTCAATTTTCTTGTAACTTAAATATTTTTAAAATAAAATTCTTTCAAATACAATATGTTTACAGAAGGACTGTACCTGTAATTTTTTTATTTTTAGGTTTTAAAAACTAATAATTCTAAATGATATAAAACATTAAAAGTTAGAGAAAAAAATTTGACGAATTTTATTATTTGCCCAAATACCATCGTAGGTATTTTTGAATCTCCTCATATAAAGTGCGATTACTTTTCTATCTCTTATGAAGAAAAAAATACTGAATAGTACAAAAAAATTTTAAGAGGTTTTTAAGTTAAGTTTAATTTTTCTTGGACACCATATCAAATAGATTTTTTTATAATACACCATTTAATTACGTTCCTTGCTATTTAATAAGAGCTATATTTTTTTAGGAATACTTTTGCGATTCTAAACCACACTGTATATTCTACGACAATTATTGTTATAGCTTTAGGCATTTTAAATGAAACATTATTTTTTTAAATATTAAAAATAAAAAAATTACAGGTACATAAGTCCATCCGTGGTCACACTGTTTATTCTGCCACCACTAACACATATTTTTTCCACTTAATAATAAATTTGATTCTTACCATGTGAAAATTGCTTTGCCGTGCCATTTTGCTTAAATTCTGGAAAGCTGACGTGATTTTCTTTTCCACCCTGTAAAAAGTAAGAAAATATGATAAAGATTGACTTTACACTTTTTTAATAAAAAAAAATGTTTAGTTACAACTTTTATTGCTTAGTTTTCAACAAAATATTAGTCATTAGTAAAATGTTGTTGCTATAAAATAGAAATGTTGTTAAATTTTACCTTTTTTCTTAGAGTTAACACATAATAGTACTGTGCAAGTGCACTTAATTCATCAGTTGCACTAAAAACAGCTTTAACACAAAAGCCACAAGTAACCATAGAGCAATACACAAATTAAGATTTGGCATTTTTTCTTTTTTAAAATTTATATGGTTTTAATTTTTATGATATAAAGACCACACGGGAAAAACGAAGTCCATTTTTTTATAAAATCTAATTTTAAGAGTATATTATATTTCTCAAGTTGATGCATATTTCAGTAAAAAAATAAACGAAAATGTTGATAAGATTCATCTGTAAAAAGAAAGATGAGGGCCCAATTATTTATTCATCAACAGTTGCAAATTTGGCAAACATGTTTTATGGTTTTTACTTAGGTACCTACCAGCGTTTAGGTTAGGTTTGCACTGTATAGAAAAAAAGCAAAAAAACATAAAAGTAAGGGTAGAAAGGTTGATAATGCCAAAAATAAAAAGTACATAGGAAATATTTTGTGAAATTTAACGTTTTTCAAGAATAATTGATATTACCAATATTACTTTTAAATAATAGTTTACAGTTTCGTTTTAAGGCCACACAAATAATATATAATATGTTTTTTTAGTTTACTATATTTTTCTAAATAATAGGACTTTCATCGTTGTTTCCGAACACAATAGGTACCTAAGTTAAATTTTTAACACTACCTTTTCTTAGGTTACTTTTTTAAAGATATGTTAACAATACAATAGTTACACAATAAATAACTAAATATTTTTTCCAATAGCTAAGTACAGAATAAAACTTTGGTATAGTTTAATATTTAATGTTAAAAAATACTTTCCTGAACATTTCTATTTTTGTTGGATATTTATCGTTTTTTCCGTGTGGTCTTTATATGTAATTACCCATTAAGGGGGTGGGGGTTGCAAAGTGTACATTCTCTATACCGGGTCTCAACGCATATATTGAACAAGCCCCAACTTCTGAAGTGTTAGACATAAAAAAATGAGACTTGGTTTAAGCAAATGGTTTGGAAACAGTCGAGTTTTCGCATCTTTCTCACTTCTTCGTTACTCCTGGTTTAACCGGAAATGACACGAATTTTGAATTTTTAAATGAAACATTGCGACTGAATAAAGGTTTAGCAAAAAAAACTAATTTATATAATTTACAAGCTTTCCTAGACACAAAAACATTTTTATGCACAAACAGTTGAAAAAACAAATTAAAAATTCGGGGAATCGTTCGAGAACCACACCGCTTATGTCAATTATTATCCGTTTAAAGGTACATTTATTAGCACTATTAGCGCTTGTTCGAATCAAATTTTCTTACTTTTGCATCACTTTTTTAACGTAAAATTATCTTAATTATATATTTAAATTGTTGAAGGCGCATTTTAAAATTATTAGGTGAGAAGTCACGGTTTAAAGTCCGGATATATTAAAAAAAGTAAACAAACCTGCGATTAATTAAGTTAAAAATGTAACAACAGCTTAATTATTTAACAGGTTTTCTTGTTATCACATTATGCTGCGTCCAAACTTGCAACAATTCGCCGCGCCGAAAAGCGCGCCACATAGCCCCACATCAAGAAAAATACAACGCAAAACATTTTTAGATTCCCAAGATAATTATAAAAAGTAATTGGTCTTTTTTAAAAGTTTTTACGCCTACTTGATTTCTTGGGAACTATTTCTATTATTGCATTTAGGTAGCTATGATCCCTTATTTATAACTTTATTTTTATTTTGATCGCATATAAATCGGTATCGTTAGATTTGTCAAAAAATCCTTTACTTGAAAATTGCTTGTCTAAAAAGGTTGCCATTTAAAAAATTATAGTAAGACATGCAAATTGTCAATTTGCCAAAGTGTTTTATTCCTTCATATTACTTACTAAAACTTTCCAATTGTTTTTTAACATCACCTAGAGTCTCAGAACTTGTCCCCTCAAATATACTGCCAATAAATTTTGAGAAATTGTCTGGCAAATTAAAAATCAGAGATTTTATGTAAGTTAGTCATAGACCACATTATTACAATAAAATGTACTTTTTAATTTTATTTATTATTTATGATTTAGACCCCAAAAAATAATTGGTTAAAAATAAAGAGGGACAACTACGAATTATTATCAGTTTATTTTTAAAAAATACCACTTAAATATTATAACCAAATTAATAATAATAAACGAGGTTTACTAAGCTGAGGGGCACGTTGATGTGCCGCGATTATTTTTACCGGGCATCGTGTATGACGTCACTACTGAGCGTGCCATTATTCATAATCAAAGTTGAAATTCAAACTATCCTTAATTTGGCTATATTCCGCCTTCTTTTTGCACAAAATTCTTCATATAAGCACTAAATTGGCATACAATATTTTACGCAGACATCCTTAAAAACCTCATTTTTAGTTCATTTTACACGTTTTTATTAAATTCTAATTTTTTACGCCCAAAACGCTGCAAATCCATGCATACACCTACGTGTGTATAGTGGTTTCAAACATGGCGACTTGATTTAAAGTAAACCTTTTATTATATTAATAAAGAAAGGCTTATAATCAGTAAAAAACAGGTTTTAAAAGGTTTTGGTAATTTTCTAGAAACCGGCGGCAACTCCGATTTTGACGAAATTTGGTATACAGGGGTTTTTGGGGCGCTGATCACGAATCTGAAAGAATTATTTGGCGGAAACGTTTCGTTCTCGAGATATTCATCATCAAAGTTCAAATTTGAACTAAGCTTATTTTCACTATATTCCCCCTTCTTTTTGAACACAATTCTTAATTTAAAGCTAAAGTGTCACAAAATGTTTGATTTTCACCTCTTAAAACCCCGTTTTTACGTATTTTACATTATTTTTGCATTAAATTGCATAGCTATACTTTGAATCATTTCAATCCCAGTGTGCCATGAAGCTCTATGTGTATGTATGGTTGCCGCATTATCAAGAAAAGCCACGCAATTTATTGCAAAAATAATGTAAAAACGTAGAAAAACAGGGTTTTAAAGGTGAAAATCAAATATTGTGTGACACTTTAGCTTTAAATCAAGAATTGTCTGCAAGAAGGAGGAATATAGTGAAAATAAGCTTAGTTCAAATATCAACTT
Source organism: Listronotus bonariensis (assembly GCA_014170235.1). NCBI lineage: Eukaryota > Metazoa > Arthropoda > Insecta > Coleoptera > Curculionidae > Listronotus > Listronotus bonariensis. The sequence goes on along the minus strand of JACEGR010002619.1, from coordinate 2,454 downwards.
TGATGATGGATATCTCGAGAACAACAATTCCTCTTTCAGATAAATCCTCAGTTTTTAATGTAAAATGAAACATTGTGTGCCAGTTTAGTGTTATATCAGGGATTTAGTGCAAAAGAAAGGAGAATATAGTAAAAATAAGGATAGTAGACAGTAGTAACGTCATACACCTGCCCGGTAAAAGAATAATCGCGGCACATCAACGTGCCCCTAGTCACTTCGTTTTTAATTTTATCATATACCTTTAGTAACCCCAAATTGATTTAATTTTTTTTTTAATTTTTAAATGGTCAGAAAAGTATAACTTTAAAAAATAAATAGTTGTGTAGGTATTAAAAGTAAACATAAAGGTCGCGCCACACATAACCGCACAGAGCCCGATTTCACGGTGATAGAGGAAAGTGGGGCTAATTTATTCGGAAATATTTAAAAGCACTTTTTATGCCTTAAAAAACATAAAAAGACTTTTTGTCAAGCTAAAACAGATTTTTCTACTTATTTCTGGTTCTTTTTATCCAAATTTTGAGTGTAGTATAGGTAAAAGTCTTACATAACTGCACCGTAGCACGACCGTGTCTCGATGCGTTTTGTTTAAGGTTGTTTTTAATTTCGACGGTGATGCATTGTACGGTCTGAGACATGCCCAGTGTCCAGTCAATAAAGAATAAGTGGATCAGATAGCCGTATAGCGCCGATATTTCCTGAGCCAAGCTTTGAGTATCGTAATCTTTCATTTCAGTTCATTCGTATAAAAATTAAGAGTTAGTTATTTAAGGTTTGTTGTTGTAAACAAACAATACAATGAAAAGTAATTTATTGGGTATTAAAAAATGTTAAATTTTATTGTTACATCTTGTAAATAATATCTAAGTAAAACCTATAAATACATTGTTATTTTTTGTGTGTGGTATGTGGTCTGGCACAGTGCGGTAATATTAAGCGTACGGCATTTGATTAGAACCCTATAACGGTGGTTATGTGTTGCCAAACCTTAAAACTGTGTTACCTTATTAGTGAAGGTTTATTTTACGATCAGGTGTTGTGTAAAGCGTGGAATAATTTACTCATATTACTGCAGTTTTATTAAATACAAAACTTCTCACCGCATCCTCCTACATTTCACTAGGGAAACGCATGGCCACGGGCTCGTTGCGGTTATGTAAGGCCCGACCTTAAGTGTGATGATCTTGCCCATAACCGGGCTATACACGGTCATGTAAAACAGTCACATCTGTATCTATACCAAGATTATCCATGCTTTTGGAAAGTTTAAAGTAATGAATACATTAAAAATAAATAATAGTTTAAAAAAACTAAAAACACGCTTTATATGCAACCGAACTAAAAATTAGAAAACAATTTTTCATTACAAAGAGTTTGTCACTTCAGAGTAAAGCGTGGGGTGCTTAATGTATTAAATGTTATAATTATTCTATTTGCAAATATCTATGAGGGAAAAGTTATGAACAAATAGTAAAATGCACCCCACGCTTTTTACCTGAAGTGACAAAACTTCTTTGTAATGAAAAATTATTTTCTAATCTTTTAGTTCGGTTGCATATAAAAGCGTGTTTTTAGTTTTTTTAAACTATTATTTATTTTTCATTTTTTTAGTTCGATATATCAATTAGTTTTTTAAAAATAAATGCTCCAGTTTATTCACTAAAAATTCCTTCGCCATTTTGTCAAGTGTAGTATTAGGATCTGTAAAGGAATTTATTTATCCTGGCGGTCCTAATCAGGATAACGGGATACTGTTTTTAAATTATTGCATTGTCATTGGTCCCTGATACGTGTGCAAAGTTTTAAAGAAATTGAATCGCTGGAAGTTGGTAAAAATTAGGCTCAAAAGATTCCGTTACATAGATAGATAGTTACAACCCAAGCTAATAAAAGCGTGTTAAAAGTGAAAACAAATTTCCACTGAATTACGCTTATGTTTATGTTGATCACACCACCAACTGCCAAAACTGACGCTGAACTGGTACATCTGAATCGTGTGTATCAAAAGGTTCATTTGACATTTGCTTTCATGCAAAAGCATTTCAGGTTTGCATGACCATGTATACCCCGGTATAGACGTAACCTGTTTTCATTTAGGCTATTTTTAAAATTTAAAATAAAAATCACTTAGCCCCGAATCTGGGAAAAGGGTGGATTTTGTAATACTCCAAACTTAAGTTTTATAATTTTAGACATTAATACTGCACAAAGTTGCATGCTATCTTAATAATTATATTATTTTCTTATTATGTCTGTACTGTGTGTTTTGGGTCAAATTTTATTTTTTTCAAATATTTAAAAATAGAACTTGAAGTCTAGTAAATTTATTATGATGGTTTTTTTTAGTTTTCAGAAGTAATGTAAATCTAACTAAACTATTTTGAATGAAGACACTACATTGAATTGTTTTTTAAAGAAATTTAAAAATAATAAAAACATATAATACTTTAGTAG